>CAHIKZ030003885.1:120000-330000 GCA_903632075.3 Acanthosepion pharaonis | reverse complement strand
GATAAGGCTGAATAGTGTCTTTAAGCGAAATTCTTCTCGTCAGATACTCTCGAAATTTCACATCTGCCCAGTATCGTATCCAAACGTAAACAGAGCAATTTCTAAAGAAGTAAAGGATCTTTTATTTATTAATCCAACAGATTTTATCACTTTAAACGTTATCTTTAGTGGATACTCATATTTGAATAGACGCTCCGTTTATTTATTAAGGAGTATATTTATTTATTTATTTTCGTGTACTATTCGAGAAATCTTATTAAAGAAAAATAAGCAATCTCCGGTAGGATTCGTACCTGCATGACCCCCCCCCCCACACACACACACCTATCTGCGCTGGGCAGAGGGAACAGTTGTTAGGTCCAACGTGCTTTGACCGACGACTCGGCCATGAAGAACCACGAAGAACCACGAAGCAAGGCTGAATTCTTTAGAAATTATTTTGATGAATAAAAACTCAATAGATGACCAGATGAAAAATATTAACTATCTCTTTTCCTTTTCATATTGTCCTTTATCAGTTTATCAAGTGGTTGCACTTGTAGGCTTCCTGTGAGAAGTGGAGGGGGTGTGGCCCCCGGCTAGGTGTGTGTGGCTGTGGTTTCAGTAGCAAGTAGGTTTTACGGGGTGGAGATGCTAGCTTTACACGAAGCCGGTTTTGAATTCAGAGTTGACTTTCTCCTAAACTGTTGCCAACCAAGGCTAGAGTAAAGTCTATCAGTCTATTTAAAACTTAGCTGGAGAGAGACGTAAAGAATTTATGGTTATTCCAAGAGCCTTTGTGTGAAAGTGAACGCCACGATCTCGGCTGGATTTAGAACTTGAACCGCTACGATATTCGTACATCTATCTTGTTCTTTGTCAATGCACTTAATTCAGTGGTATTAATCTGTCCTACATACATTCATATAGTTATATACTGGAATCAGTGTTGGCACAAGGCCAAAAATTATGGGGCCTCAAACTAAGATTGAGGAAGCACGGTGGAGTAATGGATAGTGGCTCGGATTGAGGAATCGGAGAGCTGAGTTCGAATTCCAGTCGAATCCATTACATTCACTTACGTGCTAATTCCCTTGGGAAAGGTATGAATCCTCTCCTTCTCCCTCATCCCTAATAAATAGCAGGACAGACTTGGTTCTATAGCCTTGGGTGGCAACTGGTCTAGGAGAAGGACAACTCTGAATTCAAAACCTGATCCTCCAGGATGGGGGTTGCACAGTAGGCTAACAACTTACTCACTTAAAATCTGACTTGTTATAGAAAGCGCAACGATATCTTGCTACCCTATGTTCCTCAAGGAATTTAAAGGCATTATATATAATGAAGATTAAACTCACCACTCGGAAATAAAGACGCGAGACACCAGTTTGCTGGTCATTATCTCACGGTGAGGTTCCTCAGTGCTATTTATATACATAATGACTTGTTTGAAATAGAGTATTTTGGACACTTCATTCCCGCTTTCAATTCTTTGCAGCGGTCAAAGATAAATATAGTTTTTATTTATATCTCTTGACAATTACGGGAGATTCAGAGTCGGTGGGTCATATTCCTTTCTTTCTTGTCTTTTCCTATCATTTACTTCTCAGTGATATCGCCATTAATCAGTTCAATTTCAAGCACGATATTTGACAGAATAAAAAAAAAACGCACGTGCTATTAAAATCCTTCTATTTCAGAAAATTTTTTTCATTAAGAGTGCAATGTATAAAACAAACTATTATTAGATTACAAAACATTTTTTTTCTTCTTTTTATGTACCATATCCTTTGAGGACGTAGGCGAACATGGCTCTCCACTTCTCCCTATCCCTTGTAGCTCTCAATAAGTTTCGTTCCTCTGCCACCTCCCCCGAGACCATGTTCTGTTATCCACTTGCTTAAGCCCGCTAGATATGTCATGCATTACTTTCCCTTGTCTCTCTTTCCCTCTATTCAACCTCTGAGTATCAGATTCGCCAAACCCTCCTTTCTCATTACGTGTTTCTGAAATTTCAGCTGCCTCTTCCTGATGTTAAGTATAAGTTTCCTCCTTGTTTGCATCCTCTTCAAAACCTTGCTCACACGCTCTCTCCATGATATCCTTAGCATCCTTCTGTAGAACCATATCTCCACTGCCTCGAGACTCTTCTTCATCTTTGAGGAAACCGTCCAACGTTCGCTGCCGTAAAGGAGGACAGATGTCACGTAGTAGCTCAGTACTCTGTCCTCTGTCAAAACACTTCCCAGATATTTAAATTTCCTCACCTGCTTGATTTTAGTGTCCCCGACCTGTAAATCGCATTTCGGGCCATATAAAATCTTACAGAATCATTTTAACCATAGCAGGAAACATCACTGTATATAAAAAGCAAGCTAGCAGGAGAAATGAACATCAAACTCCTTAATGATAGGAGATTGTTCAGGTATATTTAATTTAATGAAAAAGATGATACTGACGAATGTCACCGATGCATTTTACGATAATTGCTTTTACAGTACTACTACTACTACTACTACTAATAATAATAATAATAATAATAACGCTTAAAGCAAGCTATCAGCGCATCACAAAACATCACAAATTTGAGCATTTTATGCCAGGGATTACCGGTAAACCCACATTAAACCTCAATCTTGAGTCACATTTGGTAGCGACGTGTGCACACTGAAAAATAAGAGGGTAAGTCTGAATTTATTCACACTTCCGCCACGACATATCTTTAGGTTTGTCACACTGCCTTCTGTTCATGCGTGTTTATAGTTGGTACTATTGTGGTCACATGATCGAAATTTGAGCTTGATCGCGCCAGTTTTCTTGCTGCTATTACAGTGTAAACATGGCCGCTCCGCTTGTAGTGTGTAACAAGGAGGAATTAACAGTAGTGATCCGATTTCTCTGATCGGAAGGTGTGTCAGGGGCTGAAATTCATTCATGTGTATGAGTGGATCGAGAAGTTTAAAAGTGTCTGGACAAGCGTGATCCACAATGAAGGGGGAGGACGCCCGTCAACCTTCACCACTGACGAGAAGATTCAACAAGCTCAAGAGATGGTAATGATGAACTGGCGAATTATAGCCGATGGGGTAGCATGTTCTCAGTGGATTCCGATCGCTGATCTTTGCGATCAAGCTCAAGCTTCGATCACGTGTATACTAACTATAAGCACTTATAAGCAGAAAGCAGTTTTGACAAACCTCAAGATCTGCTATGGCGAAAGTGCGGATAATTTTTGTATTACCCTCGTATCTTTAAACCAGTATAAAATATTAAAATAAAAACTACGCCTGTTTCACCTACACATGAGGCATAAAGTAATGAAAACATTCACTAGTTGTTTTATCAGCAAATACATAAATATCTTTTGTTTGCACATAGAGATGCCGCCATTTTGCAAAAGAAAAGTAAACAATCCTAACATGTATTATCGCTTCCATTGTAACGAAAGAGTTAAATATCTAATGTTGACTATCGCGTATCCGTAGGAGTTAGTTTCGATTTAATTTCTTGTGAAAATATCACGTTATATATATATATATATATATATATATATACTATTTATTTAAAAATTATAACATAAATATGTTATAAAATCACTACAAAAATAGCCATTTCGTTTCAACACATCCGGTGTCTTATCAAAGTGATGATGTTGAATGTAAAATATATATATATATATATATATATATATATATATATATATATATATATATATATTCATTTTCCCCACTATCATTTCCTTTACCTCTATCTTGTCTTTCATAATTCACTCAGGTTCTTAGCCGGGGAGTTTCAAATTAACATTAGCTGGAGCCCCAGGCTTTCATCTCCCCCGGCAGTACCTCTCTTTCGAGAGGGGCTTGAGGCTATTACCCGGCGCCCGAGAGGAAGTGCCAACGGGACTTGAACAATTTTTAACAGCTCCCGAAATCATCTCACACAAAACCTGACCTTGTGTCACCTTGTGTATATCGTGGACGTACGGATGATACGCTCATAATGTCAGTTTATGATAGAAGTAAAAAAATGTGGAAACAGCTTGTGGGGAAAAGTTCAATTCTACTCATTTGTCTTACACAAGAATTATTATTGAGATTTCTATGCTTAGTGAGCTAGTCTCGCAGACGATAACAATTTACGTGAATTCGAGTCTCGTTTGGTGCCTCTTACTAGTGTCACTGTGCCGTAGTAAATAAAGTTTAGTAAATCTCAAAAAGACACTCTAATATTTATAACATATTATAATTGTGCTTGTCCCTCCCTTAGTTAGCACGGCCGTTACGCCCTGCCAATATCTCATAAATAATGGACTATTCCGTTTTGATCACATGGAAAGACATATCAGAGGCGCTACTTGGTTTCAATGAGAAAAAGAAAGAAAGACTGAAAGAAAGATAGAAATGTTTAACGTCTGTCCCAGTGAAATGAAAAAAGTACATTTCAAATTTTCCATTTGTACACACTTCTTAAAATAACGACCGGCATTCTTATTTATCATTGTTACTGCAATATTTTACCGTTCATTAACTTAAAAATTAAGATTTATCAGAAAATGAAAATAGGAAAACCGTGAATTTTTTGTACTGAAGAATTAACATTAATAAATACCTTTTCTGTATACTGTATCCCTTCAAGACGTTGACGATTATGGCACTCCACAACCTCCTATCCATTGTTCACGGGTATTTCTAGTTAATTATAATCTAATATTACATTCCTTCACAGGCTGTAGACTGTCAACTTCATATATGTCTTATAGAGAGGACTCTGTGCATTTAAAGAAGTGCGATTAAAGATGCAAATGGGTATATGGGTAGCGTAACTGCTGCAAGATTAAAGCATGAATCTAGCTTTTTGTCTCTTTGGGTTAGATTAACAGGGATCTCTAACATTTGGGTGGCCGCTCTTCTTGCAGAAAAAGACCACTCTAAAATTTAAAACTGTGGAAAAATCAACGGAAAACCACTCCATTATCTGTCACAAGAAGTTATGGCAATTCACAAATTATAAAAAAAAAAAAAAATGGCATTTGTGGATAGACAAGATTGTCTAAGTCCTGACCCCCACAAAAAAAAAAAAAAAAAAAATTAGTAGCTCCTGGAAGAATTGTCGCTATGTCCGCCTAACCCCGATTACATTATCATCAGCCATCATCATCCTAATCATCTTCATTCATCATTATCAATAATCATTAATCATCATCATCAGCCATCATTATCATCATTCAACATCATCATCATCATCGTCATCATCAACATCATCATCATCGTCATCATCATTATCATCATCATCATCATCAAAATACTCCTAATCTCTAAGGACAAAACGATAATAGAATGTGTAAAGGAATGAGAGAAAAAAAAAAGAAAGTACAAAACCCTGTTTCTTTTTCGTTCTTTTTTTTTTTTTCTTTTTTCGAAGAATTCGATTTTTTTTTTTTGTTTTTGTTTTGTTTTGTTTTGTTTTGTTTGTTTTTTTTCACCGAAAATGGAAAAGGTCAGGTTTGACTTGATCTCCGGAAAGCCGGTTATCTTGACATGAGCCAGCTCGACAATACGGGTAACCAGCAGTCTGTCTCGTTTTCTTTGTTTTGAAAATGAATCTCTCTACACACTTGTCCTCTCTCTTCTCTCTCTTACTTCTCCTTTTATTTCTCCTCCTCCTCCTCCTACTCAGCCTTCTCCTTGTAATCATCATCATCATTGCTATCTATTTTTTTATTTCGATTTTCTTACCCTACTAATTACAGTTATTTTAATCTTTGCGTCGCCGTAGAAGTAGTTTAATAATAAACTTCTTTCACTAGTATTAGCAGTACTAATAGTATAATTCTAAATCCTTTGTCTGTTTGTATATATTTTCATACCACTATCTGTTTAGTTTACTCCTGCTGCAGAAAAAGTGTCAGCAATTCTCTTTATGAAGCACCCCCCCACATACACACACCGCCACCCATCCCATGGTTATTATTATTAACACTAATTTTAATATTATTTTCTTACTAGGCATATGTGCTGAAAAAATATACATAAACAAAACTGAAGACATAAATTCCGCATTTAGTGCTCTATTACATTTTGCCTTGAGCCAAACGAAGTTAATGCATGTCAACATTCCGAAGATGGAAGCTATTTTCCTAATCCGCGTGATGTTAGATTTGACACACGGTCACGACGTATAGTTGTTTACGCATACACACAGGTAATGCCAAAAATTGTTCAGGTCCCTCGACACTTCTTTCTTGGAGACTCCCTAGGCATCAGGAATTGACCCTGATCCTCCTACTTTAAGTTCAATAGGGAAAGTGCTTTTCATTTTAACTAATGCTCACTCAGTACAAAGCCCAAGAGGCACTCAAGATAGAGCGTTGATGACGGAGGTGTGTTGTATGGACGTAACAGGAAGAAGTAAGACGTGAAGATTATGAGGATAAGGAGGATAGATAACGATTGAAGCTCGACTAGAAGAGGTTAACATTATAGTATATTCCTCAAAATAGCAATTCTTGGGAAAATAAACTGAGTGGAACTTCTTTCTTACAAATGGAATACAATGAGAATGAGGGCGATTCAACCCTGAGGTCTGAACTGGTGGAACTACAGAATGAAATTCGTCAGAACATTAATCATGGAAATAACAATTATGGCCCAGATGTGGCATCTATATTCCATGGCAGTATTAACCCTAGCCAACAACAAAAATATGTTGAAAAATTGGTTTTTACTAAGCTGAATTGTGTTGTGTCAGTTTTCCAAGTAAGGAGTGTCTGTTCGTCTTGATAATTTACTTAGCTAAGGACAATTAGGGATGTCATGTAGATTGTCACGTCGATCTCAAATTACGCTTACTATATATCTTCCTCGATAATCGAAAAAACAAAACGAAACATTTATTTATCTCATTATTTAAATGGTCGTAATATCATTTGTCAGTTGATAATATGATTTATTTGTTTGAATATCCAATGCTCAAAGTGGAACATCATAACAGCAATTATCTTTCAATTATTTCCTCCATCTGTTGAAAGACTCCATTAACCAATTGTCTGTACAAAAGCGTAAAGGCTCCTTGTTTGGGAAATGGAATTTGCTAGAATATCTTTAAAAAATAAAGCAAAATATTATTAAGAATTGTTTTAGCAAATTACGGTATATGGTGCGTTTGCCGGATGTGCGGGTGGTGTAATGGATAACGACCCGGAATGAGAAATTGGGGAGCCGTGTTCGAATTCCAGCCGGTTTCGTTATATCTTTACGCGAAAATATTCTTGGGAAAGGTATGAATACATCTCTTTTCCCCAATAGATATGGGTTAAATAGCAGGACAGACTAAATTCTATATTCTTGGTTGGCAATCAGTCTAGAGATGGTGACTCGATAAAAAAAAGCACCCATCCCTCAGCAACCATACGTGTAAATGCGTCTTTGGATTAAGCACTACCGATTACGAATTTTAAATTATATGAGCATATTATATTTTATAATGAATTTACATGACAAATGTAAACTCCTATTAATTTTGTAAACTCCTATTAATTTTGATAAAATTTAAAAATAATTATATATATATATATATATATATATATATATATATATATATATATAAATAAATAAAAGAAAAACAGACCACTTTAAAGATAATTTATTTCACCAGAGTCCTTTTAAAGGACGCCGGATCATCAGATAGCACTTCCAAAAAATGAAATGAAACGAAAAATGAAATTAAAATTGATGGGTAGTGTAAGTTTTTGTAATTTAACAGTGAGTGTAAAAGGAGTAGTTAAAGAGACATGATGGATCTGAGAGCTCAATGTAAATCCATATATATATATATATATATATATGTGTGTGTGTGTGTGAGAGAGAGAGAGTGTGTGTGTATTTAGGCAGCATTATGTTTTTTCAAGCATGTTTGATTAAATCTTTTTAATTTTTTAAATATTAAAAAAAAATTACAAAAGTTATCCGCCTTGCTGCATATCCGAATTTGGAACGTTGTAAATGAACAGCGAAAAATATTTTGAATTTACGGAACTACTGTATACACACCCACAGATACTTTAACCCCCTGAAGATGGTCTCAGATGAGATTGAAAGTAGTTGGGAATATATATATATATATATATATATATATATATATATATATATATATATACAGTGGGAAGAAAAAGTATTTAACACATTGGTTTTTCTTACATATCTCAAAAAATAACAGATCAATTTCAACGAAACTTATAGGAAATATTTAAACGAACATTGTCGATCAAAACATAGCAGGAAAATTTAAAACCACTCTTTTGAGAAACATTTATTAACAATAAATAAAATAACCCATATGCAAAAGTATTTAACACACTTTACTAATATTTAGTACAGTAGCCTCTGTTCTGGTTCACACCCTCCAGTCGTTTCCCGTAGTCTTCAACTAGTTTCTTGTAGGTACTTGTTGGTATTTTGACCCATTCTTCTTCATAAATTTTCTTCAATTTGTTTAAATTCGATGGATTTCTTTTATGAACTCGTAACTTTAATAGTTTCCACAAATTTTCGATTGGATTTAAATCCGGTGACTGGCTTGGCCATTCCAGGACATTAATGTCATTATTATTAAACCAATTCTTAGTTGGTTTAGCAGTATGCTTCGGGTCTTGCTGAAATACAAAATTACGACCATGTCCCAAAGATGTGGCACTGTTCAAGAGTTGAGTTGACAAATTTTGAGTGTATTTTGCAGCATTCATTGTTCCTTCGACGATTTTCATTTTTCCTACTCCATTTGAAGAAAAACAACCCCACATCATAATATTTCCACCCACATGTTTGACTGTAGGGATGGTATTTGCTGGCTCGTATTCCGCTCCTTTTTTCCTCCATACATGAGTGCGCATGTTTCGTCCGTAAAGCTCAATTTTCGTTTCATCTGACCAAATTACTTTCTCCCAGAAATCATTGGATTCAATTTCATATTTCTTTACAAAATTCAAACGGGCTTGTACATGTCGGTGTTTCAGTAATGGAGTCTTTCTTGGTGATATGCACGATTCAGTGATCTTTTAATTGTATCTTTACTAACTTCAATTCCGGCATTTTTCAAATCATTCTGAATTTCTCGATGAATTGAAAATGGATTTTTCTTCACAGTACGGGAAATGTATCGCTCATTAGCCTCATTTAAGATACGGGAACGACCATTCCTTTGAATGTTTTCAATAGTATCGAATTTTTTTCCATTGTCGAACAACAGCACCAACTGTACTCACAAGCAAATTAAAATCTTGAGCGATTTTTCTATATCCCTTACCATCTTTGTGATTCTTTATGATCTTGCGCATGTCGTTCGTCAATTCCTTTGTTTTCACCATTTTCTTGCAGTAGTGGCAACAGAATAACGGCAGTGTTCTCAGAGTTGTTATCTAATAGCCAGTTGAGTGTCGTGCAGTGCTGTCATTGGTCGACATATCACATCATATCAATATGGGTAGGAATCATGACGACATGTCTCTTCTAGCATAATATTTGCATAGGTGTTAAATACTTTTGCATATGGGTTATTTTATTTATTGTTAATAAATGTTTCACAAAACAGTGGTTTAAAATTGTTCTCTATGTTTTGATCGACAATGTTCGTTTAAATATTTCTTATAAGTTTCATTGAAATTGATCTGTTATTTTTTGAGATATGTAAGAAAAACCAATGTGTTAAATACTTTTGCTACCCACTGTATATATATATATATGTGTGTGTGTGTGTGTTTTGATGTAATAGGTAAGAACAGTTAGATTAATTTTCCAAAGTTCTTTAGTATTTATGTTTTTATTTTTAAAAAACAGTGTTCGATACAGAAGTAGAGCTTAAATTATAATTATTTTTTTTTAAATATGTTTTCTGTCGCAACACAGAAATTACTGTTTCGAAAATTGACTCAAGTCCCAAAGTTTAATTTTAATATTAAACTTAAAATTTAGAGTACAGTTTCATTCTCAAGCGATGTTTCAGAATAACTCACTGAAGAAATACTTTACTCATTTATAGATTGGGAATGGACGTGTAATGAGGGTTTTTCTTTCGTTATCAAGGGGTCACTACTGTGATGAAAGTATGAATGTTTATTATATGCCAATTTTTTGAGTCGTGTAAGGTTTGATTGTTTTTTTTTTTTGTCTAGCTACAATGGCTTTTTTTCAGGCTCTCTTGTTTTTATTACTACTTGTTAAAACTTACTGACTGATGTTTTAATTACGGTATTTTTGGTGTTAATTCATTTGTTTTTTTGTTGAAGATTTCTTAAAGGGGTGCTTTGATATGATTGGGTTGTATTTTGATTCTATAGTTTTATACGTGTCTGAAATTTCTTTAATCTACTAATAGATTTAATATGGTTTTGTGTAAGTTTTTTATATATGGTATTGTGGAATTTTTCTTATCCATTTATAAATTGCTAATTGTTTAAGGCATATATTTGGTGGTGTCTGCAAAAAATCGTTATTTCATTTCTTTGATTTAAATAAACTTTTGTTTTTTAAAAACTTGATAATGTGTAGTTTTTCATGTAGGCATAAAGGGTATGGGTCATCCCAGGTTCTACATGTTCTTCTATTTATTATTTTCCATTGTATTGTTGATGTTTTATTTGTTTCTTTTAAATACAAAAAATATTTAGATAGGGATGTTTAGTTTCTGTTTGTAATATTATTGAAGGAATTTTGGTGTTGTCTCCACCTCATTTTAAATTCATTTCTTGTGGATCCTATATACATCTTTTCAATATTTGGATTCGCAATGAATGAGATTGCGCATTGGTATACTACGGAATTTATTCAAATGGCAATTTTCAGGGTTTCTACAATTACATAATTTTTCATTATTGTTGTCCGTTTTCATTTTAGGATCTATGTTTATTTGATTTTGGCATACGTATTTTTTCAATATTTTATTATTTGTTTTTATAATCCTTTCCAAATTCTCAGTACAGCTATGAGTTAATTTTAGGGTTTTTTTTTTTTTAATTAAAAATCTTGCTAAGTTTACTGTTATTAAGAAAATGATTTTCGATTAAAGCTAGGAATTTTTTCCCTAGCTTTATACTAACCATTTTGATGAACGGAGAGTGTACCAACTGAAAAAGAAAAATCCTTTGGTACACCCCCTCTCGTTCAACCAAATGGTTAGTAATAAGCTAGGACAAAAATTCCTTATTTACTCACTTATTGGTTTAGATTAATTTATTTTACTTGTTTCTATATTTATTTCATTTATATGAATTAATTTATTTTTGTTTAGTCTTGTTCGCTTGTAATTTTCGATTTTTAAGTAACGCGATTTTTCTTTTAGTGTCTGCATTTTGAAATGAATTATGATTGCGCTCAAACGAATACACATTATCATCCGAATGCCACATGAACAAATTAAAATTATGATAAACATATGCACATGAATTACACACACAAGCGCTGCTTGACAGGAAAGATACACATGAGGTCTGCTTAACGAATTAAAAACAAGCAAAACAGAAATAAAAATACCAAAATTTTCTTTTCTCCTCCATATTTTATTTTCCGATGAAGCTTAAATAAAAGGGAAACATGTTAAATTTATAAACGTTTCTTATTTGTTCCTGATCCTACCAATAATCTGTATCAAAAGTATTCCCGTTTCTGAAGTTCCGCAGTGGGGATACGAGTCTTGAAGTCTACGAGTGGTAGAAGACGTTCATCTGCAATTGAGAATCAACATCTGAAAAAAATAACCAAACAAAACCCACGTCAAAAAGAGAAATGTGTCAGATAAGACGTGTTAGCATTTTAACAATATCGGATTATGTAGAAAAATTGGCATGGTGAAGATACTCGATAAATTGGGATCCACATGAACTCAGTGGGAATCAAAGAGTTCGCCATTTTGAAGTGTGTTCGCTGCTGCATTCTCGAAATTCGAATGATCCATTTCTTGATGGAATAGTAACATGCGATGAAAAGTGGATCCCTTATGGCAATCGTTTCGACGGCTTGATTATGACAAAGGACCCCAAAACCAAAAAAGATTATGATTATTTAACCAGAGCATCAGTGCTGAAGTTTACTCGAAGCAACTGGATGAAATACAAATTACGGGAACCTGTGTTTCAACGTGATCTGGCCCCAATTTTGTTGGAAATAAGTCGCAGAAATTTCATTCAAAGATTTCTTGGCGCCCAAACCTTTAGTGTTTTATAAATAAATATTTTAACTTGATGACATAAATGTGTAGATGTTCAGAGTTCCTATTTAGACTGCTTCATAACAACGCTAGGCCACATGGTGCCATGATTACACTGCAGAAGCAAAACGACTTTGGATACAATACTTTCTCATATCCATCATATTCCATTGATCTCTCGACCATTGACTACCACATTTAAGTATTTAGACAACTTTTTAAGCCAAAAGTCATTCCGTTGCAAAAGATTGAATGACTGATTCATTGATTCGTTTTCTACGGTTTATCAACCCATTGCAGATTAATCCAGAAAATATTTTTAGATTGCAAGAATCTGAGTTGTTCTTCTTGGTCCAACTGGGAATGTTTCAGCAACCCTGCAATATATATATATATATATATATATATATATATATATATATATATATATATATATATGCGTGTGTGTGTGTGTGTGTGTCCATATATATATATATATATATATATATGTGTGTGTGTATGTGTGTGTGTTTCCATATATATATATGTGTGTGTGTCCATATATGTGTGTGTGTATATGTGTGTGTGTGCCCATATATATATATATATATGTGTGTGTGTGTTTGTCCATATATATATATATATGTGTGTGTGTGTGTGTGTGCGTGTGTGTGTCCATATATATATGTGTGTGTGTGTGTGTGTGTCCATATATATATATATATATATATGTATGTGTGTGTGTGTGTGTGTGTGTCTTTGGGTATGTCCATATATAGGCAACATCTTTATGGCCAAACAGATGTAGTCTTATCTCATCTGACCAAATGAAACACATGGAGTCAAAGGTCAATTGACATCTTTCCTTCTAATCTTCATGACCTCTATTTCTTACTACCTTTTCTTCTATTCATATCATCCACCTTATTCTGCAATAAGTTTTTCTAATGTAATCTGTAGAGGCTCTCAAGCATTGACCTGGGTGAACTTTAATATAACAAAAAATTATAGCAGAAAATTGAAGTTAAATGTTATCAACTGCTAAGATTTAATCAGCACAAGTTTCATGAGTTTGATTCTAAAACCGGACATTATTTTCCGAACAATCTAATACATAAAGTGATTCTCCAAATTCTATCAATTAATAAAAGTGGATTCTAAAATCGGACACTATTTTCCCAACAATCTAATATATAAAGTAACTCTCCAAATTCTATCAATTAATAAAAATTGATTTTAAAATCGGACATTATTTTCCGAACAATTTAATGTATAAAGTGATTCTCTAAATTCAATCAATTAATAAAAGTGGATTCTAAAACCGGACATTATTTTCCGAACAATCTAATATATAAAGTGATTCTCTAAATTCAATCAATTAATAAAAGTGGATTCTAAAATCGGACATTATTTTCCAAACAATAATATATAAATCGACACAGCAAATTTTGAGAGAGGAAAAAGAAAACTATAATCACAATTTTATTTAACGCCGATTGCATTTAACCCTGGTACGAAGAGGTTTTTTTAATTCCTTTTCTTTTTTATAAGCTGCCTAATTACGTCACCGTAGCTCTCTTAATCTCGCCTTTTCTGCACATGCTACTTGCATATTTCAACTGCTATGAAAAAAAAACAAAGAGTGACTATGGATATTATATCTGTGGTAATTATACACGTACAATTACTCTAAAGATATTATTGCAATTACGATAAAATATTTACACAATTATTTTATTCAGGATAATGTTATGGCTGCGCATAGTTTCTCTACATCTCAGAATATTTTTAAAATTCGTAATCAACTAGCAAAGAGCGATCGAGTTCCAGTTAAACTTACAGGCAAAAAACAAGAATTCGATATTCCCTATACTTTAAATTTTAAAAAAAGTGAATTAGTTATTGTTAAAATGAGATAATTTTCGTAAGAAATACATGGGAAAAAAGGAAAAAATCTCTCAAGGGATGACAGTCTGTAGCAAGAATAGATTTGACATCGCCAGATGAAATAAAAACAAAATATTTAAAGTAAAGCATGAATATTTTCGATTGTTTTAACACCCGAATAAGTTTCAATTCCGGTCTAGTTCGTTATACTCATTTACGAGCAAATGCCATTGGGAGAGGGATGAATCCACCTCTTCTCCTCCAATCTATGGGTTAATTAGTAGAACTTGTACCAATAAAATCATTATTATCTCCAAAAATTCTTACGATCTAAAGATATTTTCTGGTTTTAAATAACCTGTAAAAGGTTGATAAGCCATAAAAATCAAATCAATCAATCAATAAAATGAAGACACGGAAGTGAACACATTTACTCTCAAATTCTAACTGAAAAAGTCTCTTTTATACCTATTAGGAATAAATTATATTTTATTAAAAATCCCAAAATATTCATCAGGAAAAAATATTTTTTCAAAAGAAAACGTATACATGTCCAACTTTAAAAAAAAAGAAAAGTAAATTTTTAAAAACTTAAGCATAAAACTCCAGCCTCGTTATGGTCTCAGAAGCGATTGCATATCCGAATAAGGTGATTCTTGTTCCTGTTGTTTATCACGTTTAAAATGTCGGTCTTAAACGACTCTTTGGTACTGTACAGCCGCTGATGTGTTTCCCTCTCGACGCAGCTCTAAAGGTAGTAGTCCGGGCATTCAAATCGAAAAAACTGGAAGGCCACACATTGGTGTTCATATCCGTACCTAAGTCATGTGGTCAGTGTGGGAGGAAGAAGTGTCCCGCTTGAATAAGTATGTCCACCCCGCCCTCGATCCAGATCTTGACCACCGTGTGCTACACCTCTATGTAGGCGGTGACATTGTTACTGAGCCCAGCGTGGAGAAGTGGGATGACATGACATTACCCTCGTCACTCTCTCTAAACCCACCCCCAGGACCATCACCAACGACGTGATCTTTCTATACATCTCCGTGAGTACCGCCATGTGGTCCGCACAAAGCAATTTGTCGTAGTTACTGTTAAACTGACCACTTCCAAAAAGCTGGATCACTAGTGCTACAAGCAAAACACGCCTTTTCATTTCTTATGTCAGAGAAATATTTAAATTGGGTACATGCTGCGTAACATTACGTTAGGTCGTCTTCCATATATGGTTCGCTAGAAAAATGTTCTTAAATACTTGGCGCACCCTGTATGAATCTGTTCTCAACTCGTCGGAAAGAGAAATGCAAAATATTACTTCAGGTTGTCTTCCATTTATGTTTCGTTATAGAAATGCTCTCAAAAGCCTAGCGTATTCACTTTACTGGGGCACCTAGGCTAATAAAATTATATCCCACCCTCAGACAGAGCCACCCTATAATTCGCCGGCACCTGTCTTGAATTTTTTATTCATGAAATATTTTAACAATATTTGCATAAATTGAAGTAAACTTATTGCAAATTCATTAAATAAATAGATTTTTTTCAATAAAAACGTTCTTTAAGAAATAACACTATTTTGCTATTTATTGCAAACCGAATAATTATTAACATATTTTAACACAATCGTTTTATTAAAAACGGATTTTTATAACCAGCATTATATAATAACAATAAAACAATCAAAATAAATATGAGTTTGTCATATTGATAGAATTTCAGTTTATCAAACTATTTCGAAGTTATAACATCTAGAAAATTAAAATCACCGCTTTATAAAAATTTCTAAGATTTAAACATTCTGAACTAAAATCAAATATGTTATCTTCTTGAAACACAATGACACAAACTAAAACATTCTTTACTTTGCTTTGCTTCCTGCAATAAAATAAATATGAGTTTATCATTTTAGTTTATGAAACTATTTAGAAGTTATGACATCTTGTTGCAGATTTGAATAATTTCAAATAAAGAAAAAAGCAAAAACATGTTTAAATATTTAAATATAAGATATTTTTATTCTCATGTTTTTTTTTTTTACAATTAAATTTTTTTGGCATATATGAATGTTAAAGTTCTTATATTTGTCAAGATACAGTCCTTTCCTTGAAGTTATTTTCCAAGATGAAAAGAAATAATTGTGATTTCTTTATGTGTGTGTGTGTGTGTGTGTGTGTGAGAGAGAGAGAGAGAGAGAGAGAGAGAGACAGAGAGAGAGAGAAAGAAGATGTGAGGGAGAAAGTGAGAAGGAAAGTAAGTGTTCCGTAGCTTGCTGAGGAACATGTGTGAATGTGTAAGGGATTTTCATTTGCGTCAAGTGTCATGACCTGTGACGTCTGTCTCTCCTTCTGGTTTGACTGTCTGGGAACTTTGCTTAAATACCTGGTAGATGTATGTAACATAAATAGGGTCTACATAAATAAGGATGTGTCACATTGATATCATTTCAGTTTATGAAACTATTTAGAAGTTATAGCATCTTAAAAATTAAAATCATTGCTTTATAAAAAAAACTTGTGAGGCCCTAGACGGCAGCCTATACTAGATTAAAGGATAATCCGAGCTTGGGTCACTCAGTTATGTGCCATGTGGGATACACGCTTAAACAATCATGTATCTTTCGATACTTGATTGACGAGGCAGATTTTTCCCGCAGTAGGTTGCCATTTCTGCAGTAAACCAGCTGCCATCCAAGGCTATAGAACCCGGTCTGTCCTGCTATAGCTGAGGAGGGGAGGATTCATATCTTTCCTAAGCACGTAAGTGAATGTAATGGATTCGACTAGAATTCGAACTCGGCTCTCAGGTTTCGAATTGGAGTGTACTCATCTAACCTGGACGACGGCAAACCGCTTCACTCGAAAAAATTCACATTTCTCAGAATATTAAGACAGAATATGTCAATTTAGATCACACAAGACCTGATATGTTGGCGCCGAAAATAAATAAATAAATAAATTCAAGCCGCATTCAGAAATTTTAAGCCAATGAGAAAAATACAGTCCACATTTTTAAACCAGTGAGAACAGAGTTGCTTATTTCAGAAAGAACAACGAAAAAGACAGTTGACTAGTGTACGTTGGACTCCATAGTAATCCTCCTTGGCTGACAAAAAAATCACATTTCTCACAGCATTAGTACAGCATTTGCTAAATAATTACATTTTTAACACCTAATTACCTTTTTTTAAATTCTATGACCGCTCAAAACGTAGACGATTACATCTCTTCAGATATTACGTTTCTTTATTATCTTGTCGTGTCCACTAAAATATCAAATACAATATTTATAAACCAATCACACTCAAGGAATATACTTACACTTTAAAAAAATACACCAATAAAATCATAGAATACAAATCAGAAAGTTTGTTGTATTAGTCATCATGATTTTTAGTTAGATACCGCCCAAATATAGTGCGGACGTAGTAGAAGACATACCACACGGATTTTTAGGGCCAATTAGGAAGAAATAAATAATTTAATTCTGGGGCCGATTTATATATAAAAACTTACAAAATCCGTCCCCAAACAGGATACGCACAGGTGTCACCAACTCCCACACCCCTCTCGCTTATGATCTTCACGACCCCATGCTAAAAGCGACAACGTTAACAAACTTCAGACTACGGCAACACCGCCAACAGTAAGAAACAATTTCTAACTATTTCCTGTATCCTCTTTATTATGAACCATGCACACGTGTTGACTTTTTCATACAGACACACATATAACAATATTTCATTGTTTTTCACATACGTACACAAAGACAGTTTATATTTTATTTCAGAACTTTATCAACCCAAACAAAAAAACATTACTTTGCAATATATCACCAACTGCTTGTATTCTTGTCGTTATATTAAACTACGAGCAACCTCACAAAAATATTTCATGTTATTGTATCGGATCCCAACACTCTGAATTTTAACATTCAAGGAAAAACCGAGGAGAAAGATTCCTGCAATCTCTTGAATTGCCATAACTTCTTGGAAAAGATAATTGTTGTGGTTTCCTTTTGCATTCTCCACGTTTTTTTTTTTTTTTATTCAGATTTTTCCTTCTTGACCAGAGGTTCCCAGCCGGCCGGGGTGCATATGGACCATGGTAGGTCCATGTAACATTACTGAGGTCCACACGAAGAAAGAACAATCAGGGAGTCCACGGTAATACTTTAGTGGTCCATAGAGCAATTTCACTTCGGAGGGGTTGTTACAACAGAGAATTGGAACTTCTACAGTTATCTACGCCATATTCAAATACTAAAAATAGAAGAACAACTCTTAAACTAGCGGAAAACAAGATCAAGAGATGTACTTTAGCGTCCCTTTTGTTGTTGCCCTGGAGAGTTCTTACATTCCAAGTGCCAAGATGAAATTGATGTTGTTTCGTAGAGTTTTTCGCAGTAGCCGGATATGTGTGGAACTAATTAGATATAGTTGTCAGAAAACCAACACAATGATTTGTTTCAAGTGATAAAGGTTTGTGTCGCACCATGCACACTTTTTGGATCTGTCGATAAAAAAGAAACGGTACAAAAGACTTGCCACGGAAACTCCAAACGATACTCCTCATATGTTATTATCGCAGAGTATATATATATATATATATATATATATATATATATATATATATATATATATATATATACGATAAACGTGCAATCAATTTACAAATACATGAATTATTCACACAAAACTAATGCAAAGGTTAATGCTTTAAATGGCGAGACATCCATCATCGCAAACAATTCAAATAGTATACAAAAACCTCCAGATCTGTTATGAATGAATTGATCCTTGTTTATATAAATTTCTGCCGTATTAGTTTATCGTAATTTAAATAACTGATCCAAGTGCGACTTTTGGATAATAAGTGCGACATTACTGTAATTATTGAACAATATAGTTCATGCCACTTTGACAGAAAAATTTACCAGTAAAAAAAATTGTTCAACACCATATTTGGTATAAACGCAAACACTTTAAAAATTTAAAATCAAACTCAGCGTTGCTTTGGCGCGTTCCAAAACCAATAACTCATTTTCAATAGCATTTTCGGATACAACACATATTTTCGTTGTCCTCTTATTACTAAGATTATCTATTCTATACCTGAAGATGTCTGTAGGAACAGACGAAAGCTTGTAGTAAAAATAACAACTAATACGGCAGAAATTTATATAAACAAGGATCAATTCATTCATAACGGATGTGGAGGTTTTTGTATACTATTTGAATTGTTTGCGATGATGGATGTCTCGCCATTTAAAGCATTAACCTTTGCATTAGTTTTGTGTGAATAATTCATGTATATATATATATATATATATATATATATATATATATATATATACGTCATTTAAACTTTTGTCATATTCAAATATTTAACAAGTCCTGAATTGTCATTCAAAGTTCGAAACTCTCATTGTTTCTGCATTTTTCCTGTATTAACTCTTTGTTTTTTGGCGTCAAAAGTATCGACATTTTATTTTCAGCTAATTGATTGATTCGTTTGCTACAGCTTATGAACCCTTGGTAGGTTATTTAAAGCCAGGAAATATTTTTAGATTGTAAGAATTTCTTCTTTTTTTTTTCGAGATATTAATGATTTTACTGATACAAGTTTAATTAACCCATAGCAGGAGGCAGAATAGAAATTTTTTCCTAAGGCTATTTGCGAGTATGCGAATATAACGAACCCAACTGAAAATGGAACTCGGCTCTCCGATTAAAAATTACGAGCCATTATCCATTACACCATCAGCACATACAAGCTTTCAACAACTGGTAATTCCAAGCGATGACCAATCTAGGCATTGACCAAGCTCGACGTTGCTTAACTTCGGTGATCGTACGGGAACCAACGTTTCAACATAATACGGCCGTAAGCCATTTTCTTTTCAAATGTCAATTTTTTTTTCCTCTCTCGTTACTTCGAAGTGTTATTACTTGGTGTAGAAGCAAAAGATGAATCGGGCAGTGATTACTCTTCTTCTCGCCCACAAATTTAATAAACACTGTTGCTCATCATCACAGCTGTTTCGACTTGAAGGCACACTGTAAATCAGTGGGATGTCTCATCTTCAGGATGACTGCTCATTTTCCGAGCATGCCTATTTTTTCAACATCCACAAAGCTAACATGTGATTTATACTGTAACTATGCCACGGGCACTTTGACGTGGCGTAATGGTTAGCAAGCTTGTCTCGCTATATCGACTACGCATAGTGAATTCAATTATGATTGAGTAGTGAGTTTGATTCTCACTGAGCGCTCCATACTTTCGTCCTTATTCCACATCTACGCTACACTCATTTATACTTCCCCGTCTTCAGCTGGGGTCGTTTCAAAATAATATTAAGCTCAAGCCCTTAGATAATACCCCTCCTTCGCGTCCTCAAAAGGGAATGTACCGAGGGGCTTGAGCAATTTTTCCACGGTATTATCGTAAACCCACTTTAAACTGGCCTTGTGTCACATTCGGTAGCGACGTGGGCGCTCTGAAAAATCCGACTTTGTAACGATGCTATGTACACTTCGACGTGATTTAATGATTATTTCACTAGATCAGTTACGACTGAGTAACGAGTTCAATCCTCACTAGGTGCTCCCTTCTTTCGGCGTTGTGCCACATCTAAGTAAAACACTATGCTGGAACTATACTGATCGGACCTTAATCACAAGTATGGGTTTCACCACCGTCACATACGGTTTGGAAATTCAGAGTAGTCCATCCTCCGATAACAGATTCGTTGTTGGAAATAAACTAATTTTTTTTCACTTTGGCAGCTAAAAATAGAAAGGTTCAAATAACGGGACTTGTGAACAGACTTCAAACACTAATACAAGTTCCTAAAGTATAAGCGAAGAGTTACAAATTTTTTTAAAACCTATTCTGAAGGAAAATTCTATGAATTCACAACAGAAGGTTTACGTAAAAGCGAATGACGAGTAGAGATATCAATGGGGAATAATACCAAAAATAAATTTAAAGATTAAAACAAATTCTCTAAGAATCTCTTTTAAAATAATTTAGATCTTTCTATGAATAAGTTCGTATTAAGTTCGAGAAGTTTATGAAAATCTTATTTGGAGACGGACTAAAAAAAAGACATTATGTCTTTACCGATGATCTAGACTAGTGGTTCTTAACCTTTTTTGCTATGTGAACCCTTTTCACTATAAATCAGAATGTCACTTCCTCCAACATTCCAAGATTGTCCGATTCAAAAAGTACGTTCCAGATAATATGCATATATTATTGAAAATCTTAAATCTTTTCTATATTCGTACATATACATTTATGTATATTATTTTTATAGAGGAGTTTTATAGATTTAATAGAAACAGAATATGTACAGTAATTTGTTTTATTTCATAACTAATCATTAAATGAATAAACTGAAGCATACTTCAATAAAAAGTTCAGTAGAATGATTCTCAAATCTAATTTAGAGAGCTGAGGTGCGATACTAAGGCAGAGCTGAAGTCCGATACTAATGGAGAGCTGAATCCCAATACTAAGGCAGAGATGAAGCCCGATACTAATGGAGAGCTGAAGCCCGATACTAAAGCAGAGCTGAAGCCTGATACTAATGGAGAGCTGAAGCCTGATACTAATGGAGAGCTGAAGCCCAATACTAAGGCAGAGCTGAAGCTCAATACTAAGGCAGAGCTGAAGCTTAATACTAAGGCAGAGATGAAGCCCGATACTAATGGAGAGCTGAAGCCCGATACTAATGGAGAGCTGAAGCCCAATACTAAGGCAGAGCTGAAACCCAATACTAATGGAGAGCAGAAGCCTGATACTAATGGAGAGCTGAAGCCTGATACTAATGGAGAGCTGAAGCCCAATACTAAGGCAGAGCTGAAGCCAGATACTATTGGAGAGCTGAAGCCCAATACTAAGGCAGAGCTGAAGCCCGATACTAATGGAGAGCTGAAGCCCAATATTAAGGCAGAGCTGAAGCCCGATACTAATGGAGAGCTGAAGCGCAATACTAAGGCAGAGCTGAAGCCCGATACTAATGGAACGCTGAAGCCCGATACTAAAGCAGAGCTGAAACCCAATACTAATGGAGAGCTGAAGCGCAATACTAAGGCAGAGCTGAAGCCCGATACTAATGGAGAGCTGAAGCCCAATACTAAGGCAGAGCTGAAGCCCGATACTAATGGAGAGCTGAAGCCCAATACTAAGGCAGAGCTGAAGCCCGATACTAATGGAACGCTGAAGCCCGATACTAAAGCAGAGCTGAAACCCAATACTAATGGAGAGCTGAAGCCTGGTAGTAATGGAGAGCTGAATCCCGATACTAATGGAGAGCTAAAGCCCAATACTAAGGCAGAGCTGAAAACCGATAATAAGGCAGAGCTGAGGTGTGATACATGACTGACAAGGCAGATTTTTTACCGCAGTAGCTTACCATTTCTTTCTGCGGTGAACCAGTTGCCAACCAGGGCTATAGAAACCGGTCTGTCCTGCTATTTACCCATAGCTGGGGGAAGAAGGAGATGGATTCATATCTTTCCCAATGGTATTAGCGTACGTAAGTTTCGTTATCGGTCTCCGTAACGACAACGAACGAGGGTGCGCAGCCGCCATTGGCAGGCTTGGTGTGCGTAAGATGGAAGTAGTGAGTCTTTTACGACCTCATCCTATGCGGCAACGGAGGGATTTTGAACGAGTTTGGCGCCATATATGACACCTATATGAAAGTCTCGGTCTGATGAGGCAATTTAAGGAAATAACTTGAGTTTTTAGGTTAATATTTTGGCTTTGTAACAGTTTATGGTGTTGGGCAAAACTAACCTCAGAGCAACCTCTTCTCTGTTCAATTTGCTGGCTTACGGCCATGTCTCGTTGAAACACCGGATCTCGCCGGATCACCGACGATAAGCAACGTCGAGCCTGATCAGCACCTAGATGGGTGACTGCTCCGTTATACGAGGTGCTGTAAACTTGGATGTGCGGGTGGTACAAACGGATCGAAACTGTAAGTCGGAAAGCCAAGTTCCTATTCCTCTAGTGGTTCGTTATATCCACTTACGCACAAATACTCTTGAGAAAGATTATTGATTGTATCTCTTCTCCCGCAGCTATGAGTTAAATAGTAATACTTGTATCAATAAATCATTGCTATGTGTTACAATAAAAAATTACTTACACTATTTACATTGCTCGGACTATCATCCTCATCTTTGTTGCCATATTTATCACAACGTTTCAGCTGTTGTACGCTCGGGCCTTCTTCAGGTGGTTGGAATGTCGAAATGAACCCTTTACTGTACCATGTGTCCTTGAGGACACATGGCACAGTGAATAAAGGCGTTAGTTAGATCCAGTGACAGGACCCAAAGAGTGTGACTTCAATACCTGGTTAAGGCAGTGAAGAACTTGGAGAGGGGAATTAACAGGAGATAATTGATAACTGACACCCATTAGACATGGCACGTGGAACTAGAATAGTCTACTCCAGTGAGCGAAATAAAAGGTTCAGTTCGACATTCCAACCACCTGAAGTAGGCCGGAGCGTACAACGGCTGTAATGTTGTGATAAATATGGCAACAAAGAGGATGATCGTCCGAGCAATGAAAATAGTGTACATAATACCTCATCTCAGAAATATAGACACAAAAATTACTTTCTGGCATAAATAACTTGAAAAGGATTGATAAGCCGTAAAAAAAACAAACCAATTAGAGTTGGTGCTTGCCAACAATGGCCTGCCCTGTTATTTAATCCATAGCTGGGGTGGGGTGAGAAAAATAGATTTACACATTTCCTGAGAGTACTTTTTATATCAAATGTTGTTAACCAGAAATCGAACCCGAGTACCGATCTCTCGTGCTGAGCCGCTAACCACCATATTACGTTCATATTCAGGTTCAGCTGCTACGGATAAAATTTGAATTAACGATCAAGACATAAAATACATTATTAATAAATTATTAAAGATTGACAATGATCGACAATCAACGGCAAAATCTGTCACCGACCCGGTCCACCATCTTTATTGCGCATGCGCGCTAGATTTAAAGAAGCAAATATCTCGCGTTACTTCAAATGAAAAAGATAAAGAAAACAATCAGACTCTCTCTCTCTCTGTATATATATATATATATATATATATATATATATATATATATATATGTCACTTCGTTTGTTGTAAGGTAATTTATTTATTTATTTAAAATTGTCGATAAATGCTTCGCAAAAACAGTAGGGCAGCTCCATAATTGACTTGCATAATCGAAAACTTTCATGCTATAAATTATTTTCTTCATAAATAAACTCGGCGATTCCATGAAACAGTTACTGGTAAACATTACCATGTCTTTTATTTTTGATTATTTTGTTTTTTTGGTCGTATTTCCGAAGCAGAAACATTCTCATTTTACAGCGTTAGCTGTTTTATATATATATTATATATCTATTTCCTATTAATCTAAAATGTCTTTTTAGTGAGTGTTAAAGTAGACACCTTTTTATTGAACAGACTATCAGACTACGCATTCGAGGTGGATGCGCGGGTGGTGTAATAAATAGCAGCTCGGAATGAGAAATCAGAGAGCCGAATTCGAATTCCGGTCGGGTTCGTTACCTTCACTTACCTTGGGAATGACATGAATCCATCTCCCTATAGCTATGGGCTAGATAGTAGGACATGTATACGTATAATGCAATATTTACTCACAAAAAAAATTAATCTTTCAATCCCAAAATATGTTTCGGCTTTAAATAATCCAGAAAGGGTTGATAAGCCGTAAAAATATCAATCACTCAATTGCGAATTTGAGAAACTTAATCAAGCAAATGTCTCTCCAACAAGACTCGAACATGCGTCATCTTTTGTAGAAGAGCCCACCAGAGGAGGTATCTTTAATTGATAGATAGGCTCGTAAATGTAATTCACACGATTAAAAAAAAAAAAAAAAAAAAAAAAACAGGCGTCTCCTTAAACATAGGTTCCACTAAAAAGAATGCTTGGAGTAATAATAAATTATGTCGGATTAAAAATAAAATCCATTAATTCTTGCTCTCTCTCTCCCACCCCGCTCTCCCTCTTTTCCTCTCTCTGTCATAAACCATTATCAACGAATTTCATTGATAATGTTTTGACTGTATGTAACGCGTTATGTTAGTTTGATCTTTTTTCAAATGTCGCGTCTCGTGCTATATTTTTATTTTATTCTTACATGTTATATATATTTTTAATTCTTATATATATACACAAACATGCACACATACATACATGCATATATATATATATAAATATAGATCTTTATGTATAAAAGTACAAATTTAACAGCGAAACAACAGTGCCGAAAAAATTTTAGTCGTTTAAAAAGGCCAGACAACATGCGTTGGACGGATGTCATCATTCGTTTGAAAAGGCGCCCCTACCCTATCTTGACTTAACCTTCTTTCGAAAGTAACTAATATTTTGATACAATAGTTGTCAATGAAAAAGAATACCCTACTGCTCCTTGTTAAAATGATTGGATTTCCCCGTATCCTTAGAAACTAATATTATAAATGTATGTGTTTAGTTTATAAAACGCAGTAAATTTCAAAATAAGTTAATCTAAAATTCGCTTGAAAATGAAATAAAACTAGGGACTTTAATTTAATTCTGTAATTGAATTTGAAGATTTTGGCTTCTGTTTTTGAAACGTACTAATTCCTGGAACCATATTTTTAAATAAGTAAATTTATAATATTTATGATCTGTAGATTTGCATTGAGAACTGTTTTGTAAAAATAAAAATATTAATAAGAACACCAGATTATATATCTTAATGTTCTTTCTCTTCATTATATATATATATATATATATATATATATATATATAGTCATCCACATTCAAGCCTGTTTCGCTGTATCACAGCTCATCAGTGTGGCTAGACATCCGATTGCTACACTATATATATATATATATATATATATATATATATATATATATATATATATATATATATATATAATAATTTATTTTAATATATTTTGTTTATACGTTATTATTATAGATACGAATATTTAAGTAAATGGTCTGTTTATAATAAAAAGTATTAGCTACATTTACCGGCCTGAATTTCCGTTGTATCCATAAAAATCCATAAAAATAACGAATAAACAGAAAATATTTTTTAATATTTGTCGGATTTAATCCATTTCATTTAATATATATATTTATGGATACAACTTATACGAGTCAATGTTCTGTTTTTATTAAACAGTATTAATTACATTTACTGGCATGAATGTTCGAGAAATTTCATAGAAAATATGCCTTTTCTCGCAGGAATGAAACTTGTATCCTATACGGAAATAGAGCCTGACGTGCTGTGTAACCATTCAGCCATAGAGAACTTTCCGGTTAGCAAAGTATAAATTACTGCTTATAAACACACCGTTACGTTAGGTCACGTTTCGGAGTAGAAATTATATATCGAGAAAGACGGATTGTCCCAGAATTCCCGTTTCCATCTTTGACATCAACCATTCATCTTGGATAATATCGCCAATAAAACCCAGTCTGATGAAGTCCTAATGGTTGAAAGGCGTCACAAGTAAACTTTTCCATTTTTTCTTACAATTTTCTCAATACTTTTGTTGATATCTAAAAATATATTTCTTTATCTCATATATATATATATATATATATATATATATATATATATATATATATATATATTATAATATGTATAATATATATATTATTATATATATATATATTGTAATATATATATATATATATTATATATATATATATAATATATATATATATTATAATATATATTATATATATATTATATATATATATTATAATATATATTATAATATATATATTATAATATATATATATTGTAATATATATATTATAATATATACATATTATAAAATATATATATATATATATTATAATATATATAGATTATATAAAATATAATATATAAAATTTATATATATACATACATATATATATATATATATATATATATATATATATATATATATATATATATATATATATATATATATATATATATATATATATATATATATATATATATATATAGTTAAACCTAGAGAGGAAGACAAACCTTCAAGGTTTCAGATAAGTGGATCGTCCGGGAAGCCAGCCTAGGTTTAACTAGGTCTGCTCTACTTACCGTATTGAGTACTTTATTTAGTTGTTTTGCGTACTCGTATCGTTTTTTTTTTTTGGACTTTGAACTTGCATGATGGACGATTATTTTCGGTTAACGTACATGTTCTTGGTTCTTTCTTTTTTTATACCTTTATTTTCTGTTTGGTATTGATTTGATTATTTGCAGATCAATACCGAAGGTTTCAGAACGAGTGTAGTTTCCTATACATATAGGATTACTACTAATACTAATATATATATATATATATATATATATATATATATATATATATATATATATATATATATATATATATGCAAGACTCTTCGTTAAAACGAATCGAGTTCTCCAGTCACTGGCGTTTTTATCTAAAAATAAATGCGACTAAATTCGCCTTCGCTCCTGCCGTGTGCCAATGGCTTAGGGGTAGATTGTCCAATTGGTTCCAAATCGGTCGATTTTCGATCCCGGCTTGAGGCAATCGGATGTCTAGCCACACAGATGAGCTACGCCAGAGTCTGTCAGTGGATGATAATTCGTGTATTTAGGCAGCAAATTCTCTTTTAGGTATGTCTAATAGAATAAATTACAAACATTATCACTACTTATTTTTATCATATTCCTTTCATATTCACAAATATTTTCGGTAATATTACAATTGAATAAGGCAATTATCATTATTCAATTGTATTATACGGAAAAATATTCGTGAATATGAAAGGAATATGATAAAATAAGCAGACATAATATTTTTAATTTATTTAATCATGCATGCATATATATATATATATATATATATATATCAAATATGTGGTGCAGTTCAATTTATATTACAATGAATCGTTCATACAAAAAGTACATTAATAAAGTTAATAGTATAAAATAGCGAAATCCTTTCGCAAACAAAATTTTAAAGTTGCATTAACCTAGAAATCACCCGATGAATGTTATGATCCTTGTTTTTAATAACTATAAGCTGTATAAGGTCTTTTTTTAATACGCAAGTTGTTTCAACTGTACATACAGTCATCTTCAGGCATGGAAATTATTTTGTTTTTAGTAAAATCCAGGTAGCATCCGAGACGAAAAAATTAAATGCTAATCGAAATATTTTTTTTTAATGTGTTATTGTTAACGGATGCAAACTTTTGGAGCGTGCAGCTTATAATTATTAAAAACAAGGATCATAACATTCATTGAGTGATTTGTAGGTTAAAGCAACTTTAAAATTTTGTTTGCGAAACGATTTTGCCATTTTATATTATTAACTTTACTAATCTACTTTTTGTATGAATGATTCATTCTAATATATATATATATATATATATATATATATATATATATATATATATATATATATATATATATACCCTTTCTGTGAATGGAACTTGCTGAAGATAATGGCTGCGAGGATTTATTGTTTACCTGAGGATGAGAGTAAAATCCAAACATTCTCCCTTTCTGCCAAGTCTATTCTACCGTACCATTTCTTCTAAACGCCAGGCCAAAATGCCTTCTCTCAACACTGTTATCTTTACGCCTCATTTCTCTCTCACTGTTCATTAGTTGTGTAGAAGCCTTATAACTTTTCTGGCCGTTGGCTTTGAAGCACAACTATATGACTTTTGGCACGCGATCCTCTGCAAACACCACCTTATTAAACCTAAAGAGGTGAGGAGAAGAGCGTTGCTTGATATCTGCAATTTAATTACATTTTTGGGGGTTTTTGCTCGCATTTAAAGAAGCGACTTTGCGTCAGTGTCCTATGGTTAAACAGACCCCCGTCCCCAGAAGAAAACACACAAATTAAATAAACTACCTTGTGTCACGTTTTTAATTTTTATTGTGTAGCTCAAAGTTTGTTTTGTTTTTTGTTTTGTTTTTTTTTTCAGTGCGTATTTCTATCGAACCCTCTCCCAACCGGGAGTGAGGGGAAAGCATGATTGCAC
Organism: Acanthosepion pharaonis; assembly: GCA_903632075.3. Classification (NCBI taxonomy): domain Eukaryota; kingdom Metazoa; phylum Mollusca; class Cephalopoda; order Sepiida; family Sepiidae; genus Acanthosepion; species Acanthosepion pharaonis. The sequence goes on along the minus strand of CAHIKZ030003885.1, from coordinate 300,860 downwards.
CGACCCTGCTAATAGTTATTTATTAAACTTGCCTTAGTCTGGCACAAGGCCAAATGTGTGTGACGTATAGTGTAAGGATCTGGTTTGTTTACCGCTACGTTATGGCGAGACAATATTTATCGATCTTTAGTTCTGGCTTAAGGCCACATTAGTGAGCATCGTACTCACTACACTTGCGAATTCGTTTGTTAGACTGTCTTGCTTGCCACGATAAGCGCCCCTTGTTGGGTTGCCAATAAACATTCTCTCCCACCGGGCAATTTTCTTTCCCCTTGGCCGTATATCTAACTGCAGTGTTCCATTGCCTGTTCTGTGTCTACGGACATCCATTGAAAGCGAAGAATGTTAAAATGCGTTCATAATGGCACGGCAGCAAAAAGAATTGTGAACGAGAGGCGGAGAAGACAGAAGTGTGCATTAAAGTGGCGGGGGGGGGAGAGGAGAGAGAGCCGGGAATGCGAACGTGTGATACAAGTTCCGTTTTGACGTCGTCAGATTAAATTTATTGAAATGAATATAACTGGGTGAGAGGGTTGATGATGATGGCCGGCTATCGGCTTCGAAGCATGATCATCATTTCGCAAGGTTAAATGCTGTCTTTCACAGCGACGAAGATGCTATAATCTCCCCGGTCGGAAATTTACTTTGCGACCAAAGATTACGTTTTTCTTAGACCGATGCTAATTAATTTTACTTTATTTCCAGACTTTTGCAAAACGACACCGGGAAATTATTATTATTATTATTATTATTATTATTATTATTATTATTATTATTATTATTCCTTTGATTTCTAGTGAAAACACATTTCTTTCCGTGTCCCAAATGGCTTCATGACATTTTCCTCTGATCATTTTTATAAAAAAAAAAAAAAGATCACAAACATTTTACATAGATAAAGCCCTTCGTAAGATGTGAGCTGTACTTGTAAGTACAATTGTTTTTTTGTTGTTTTTTTTTTTTGTTTTCTTTTCTTTTTTTGTTTTCTTTAAGTCTTGGGCTATCAAACACTTTTCCTATCAATCAGAGGGTGCCATCTACAACTGGAATAATTGATGTCTTCATGTGCCACATTTCTGAGAATTCTTCTTCAAGGTCCTTGTATTTTAATAGTTTTTTGAAGATATTCAAAGATATATTACAGTTTGCAGTGACTATCAATATCAATAAGTAATAATAATATTTTGTTTTTATGGTTTCTAATCACGATGTCTGGGTGATTAGCTTTGATTGTTCTGTCTGTGTGTCCTATCTCTGTAACTGGGTGTGGGTGATGTTCATACCAGTTTCTTGCAGTTTTCTTTTCTTAAAAGTTGCATATTTTCCAATGTAGATATTGGCCCACTCTGTCATGTCGGGTTTTATATTCAATTGGTGCAATTAACGTGCAATCTAATACAAGATGGTCAATTATTTCTGTAGTGGAGTAAAGAGTACACCGCCGGTGACTCTATGAATTCGTCCAATACGATAAAGTTTTCCATGGTATGCGGATTGTAGTCACATCAGAGTCAGTACCAGGCTGCCACCTGTGCACTCCTTATAATGTCAGGTATTTCCAAGCCATCTTCTTGCAAGGCAGTAAAATTCTTGGAAATAGTCTAGAATGCGCCAATTACAAAAGGGTCGAACTGAGTTGCTGATTTGTACATTTCTTCGATTTGCCCAGCTAGGTCTTGGTACCTCTGTATGTTTGCCTGCTCCCCCTTCACGATGTTCTTATCCCCAAAGTACAGTAACATCTGTTAGGATCCATTGATGACTTCTCTTGGGCCAGAAGTGTGATATCAGGGTGACTGATCTCCAAGCGCTTGTCAGTAAAGATAGTTGTATCTCCTAGGCTTCACTTGCGCATTCTCAGCTATTGACGGATTATTATTATTAATAATAATAATAATAATAATACCATTCTATCTGCTTCTAACGTAAATTGTGCATTTTTTCATCCCTTATCTTCATCCCATTCTATTTTATTCTAGTTAAATACTTACAAGGATACAAAGAGATTATGCCCCACCCCATATATATGTATAAAAGGATGAAACGGAGATTTGAGTTTACTCAAAGAGTATAATTTCCACAAGGAAACACCACTCCTCGAATGAGTATGCCCCCACCCTCGCACACACACATTTTAAATCAAAATTTTAATAGCCATTTTCCCACCTACTATATTTTTCTGCTCTGATACCTATGATTTCGCAAGTTTATGCGGTAGCTAGTGTATATCTGCGCACTGTTAGTTGCACTTATGCACACAGCATATCTATTTTTGTATGAGCTTTCCCCCTCTTTTTTCCAGTATTATTATTATTATTATTATTATATTTTTTTGTATTCCGTATCCCCCATTTTCTAACAATGGTTTTCCAAAAGAATTTTTTATGAAAATATTTTACCTTTTTCTTATTTATTTATTTTGCTGTTCCTTTTCTCTTTTTACTCTTTCATTTTATTTTTATTGCCTTTTGCCACACACTTTTCCTACCAGGACAAATCTCTCAGCACACACAGGACGTCTTCCCCACCCCAAATCCTATGACCTTCTTCCTCTATGTACAAAATCTCACTCCCCCTACTACCCACACCGATAAAAGATAAAACAGCCTAACACCTTCACACCGATTCTAATTTTGTAATCTAAGTTTATTTTAAAAAAAAAAAAGTTTCGCACGCGAGGAATCAGACAGAGATCGGATTTTTACTAATAATACGATCTACAACAGGATTCATACCAGCCACAAGGACAACCGTTGTTGAGTCTTATCCGTTGCTCTGTTTATTTCTCGCACCGCTGATAAAGGACACAGGCGTGCCCGAAAATTCCGGACTTAAAACCTTAATTTCTACGCTTCATTCCTATCTTGTGGTTAATAATTAATATTAAATTAAATAAATTTCGTACTGATCACATTGGTACCCTTTCGTTTACCCTTGTTTTATTAACTAACCTATCTATTTTGCACACAAACACACACACACACACACACACACATATATATATATATATATGCATGTGTGTGTATATGTGTGTATGTGTTACATTGAATACGACGGACAAGGTATATTTTTAGCTTTTAATTCAATTTATCTAGCGTTCATACAATGTTTGTGTTAACAAAAACTGAATTGTTATATATATATATATATATATATATATATATATATATATATATAAAAAAAAATATATAAAAACAATATTGCATTTTTATTAAATAAGTACTTGTTATTTTAATCATTAATTTGTTTTTAAAATAGTGGGAGTATTTTATATGTTAAATAATAAAACTTTTAATTTTGCAAAAGAAAAAAAAATAATAATGAAAATTTATTGTACTAAGCTGCGTACCCTAGTAAAACCAACCCTTACCTGTTTGCACTTCTCGAAATTTGCTTTTGGTCAGTCAATGTATGGTTATTTTAGAGGGTGTGACGGACGGACGGACCGACTAACGGAAGTTACAGAATTTTATATATAGAATAAGGATTAAGAATGCATAGAAACTGTCCGTATTGTCCCAAGTGCTTTCGACTAAAACTTTAACCATATTCAACAGAGGAGTCATTTTCGTATAGGAAATAAAAACACGACATACTAACAAAGAATATCTTATTAAAAAATAGACGTATTCGATCTGCGTGATTGACAGGTAAATAAAATCACAACGTGTTTATATTATAGACTAGATGTTTTCTTTTTATCATTATTCATATAATACTTTCTGCTACCAGAATGACGGAATATCTCATTAGAAATAAGTGCGTTTGATCCGCGTGCTTAATAAATATATAAAGTCACAATGTGTTTATATTATAGACTAACTAGATGATTTCTTTTTATCGTTATAAACAATTCATATTCATATAATGCTTCCAGCAACCGGAATAACGGAATATCTCATTAACACATAGATGTGTTCTATCAGTGTGATTGATGAATGGATATCACACTGTGTATATCTTAAATACGAGATGTTTTCTTTTTATTATTGCGCCGAAATATACACGAGTGCTGATCGATCGCTCGACCAAACTCTGACATCATTACATCCGGGGTTTTATTCTGTTTCGTTAGTTTTACTTTTATTCCACCTTTTCTCGATCGATGTTTATTTGTTTTGTTTTTTGTTGTCGTTGTTTTTTTGTTTTTTTTTTTCTTGTTCTCTGCTTGTGGTTAACTATTGACCTTTAACCTGATTTCGCTCGACCACAAGAGAAGAATAAAAAAAACGATCGACTGGTTGCTGGGTCTGATAAAGGAAGAAAGAACATTGGGTTGAGGAGCCGATGTATAGAATGAAAGGAGAAAGAAACGAAACTGACAAGAAGAGAGAAATGACAGAATTACGGACAGTGAAATGATTTGAAGTAACAATGAGAGATCTTCTTCCACTGCTTTCTTTTCATCGATCTCATTCTGTCGAACACACGACACAAGCAAACTGGTATTCAAAACAAGCTTAATAACAATCGTGATCCTATCTATCTATCTATCTATCTATCTCCATCTGTTCATATCTATCTCCATCTATTCGCATCTATCTATCTATCTATCTCAATATGTTCATATCTATCTATCTATCTATCTATCTATCTATCTATCTATCTATCTCAATCTATTCATATCTATCAATCTATGTTCATATCTATCTATCTATTCATATCTATCTATCTATGTTCATATCTGTCTATCTATCTCAATCTGTTCATATCTATCTATCTATCTATCTATCTATCTATCTCAATCTGTTCATATCTATCAATCTATCTATCTATCTATCTATCTATCTATCTATCTATCTATCTATCTATCTCAATCTGTTCATATTTGTCAATCTATGTTCATATCTATCTCAATCTGTTCATATCTATCTATCTAAGTATATATTCATATATATATATATATATATATATATATATATATATATATATATATATATATATTCATATCTATCTCCATGTTCATATATATCTATCTCAATCCGTTAATATCTCTCTCAATCTGTTCATCTCTCTCTCTCTCTCTCTCTCTCTCTCTCTCTATATATATATATATATATATATATATAGTGTATTGGGGCAGCAGATTATTATTAAAAACATATATTATTAGATATAATAGACAACGAATGTCTATTATGTTTGATCATGAGCCGTTCTAAACTTCATACAGTTGCTTTAATTTCAGGGCGAAAATAAAGTCAAACATCTTTATCTTTATTTTCTCCCGAAATTAAAGCAACTGTACGAAGTTTAGAACGGCTCATGATCAAACATAATAGACATTCGTTGTCTGTTATATCTAATAATATATGTTTGAGTTTTTATACATACATACACACACATATATATATATATATATATATATCAATCTGTCCTCATCTATCTAATATTTCTGCGGGGGATTTATGTGTTTCTTGAGACGACTTACTCTTCGATGTATTTCAGTAAAAAAAACATGTTTCTATTATTTTTATACAAATGGGCAGCTGTTATGAGATTCTTGTTTTCTTAATAGCCCGACCCGTCCTGCTTTTAGACCGACTCAGCCGTTGAGTAATTCAGGACAAAATTATTATTATTATTATTATTTATCCCCCCCGCCTCCTCCTTCACCTCTTCCTCTTCTTCTTGTGTCAAATTCTTCAAGCTCTCTATTCTCATTATGTGTATCAAAAGTTTCAACTGTCGCTTTCTGGTACTAAGTATAAGTGTCTTTTTTATTTTAATCTTCCTTATAATTTCCTCGCTGCGCACAGACTCCGTCCATGGTTTTTTCAGCATCCTTCTGTAGAACTACATTTTTTTTTGCCTCAAGTCTCTTCTTCATCTGTGGAGAAATTGTCCAGCATTCACAGCCATATAGAAGGATTGATATTACATACTGATCCAGCACTGTTTTCTTTGCTTCTAACGATTTTTTTTTTGATTTTGACATTTCCAATTCGAAGCATTAATCTTGGGTTTTTAGTCATTTCTTCCCACTTTCCTACACATAGTATATTCAAATCATCTTATTATTCTAGAATTTTAAACAGAAATTGACTTTTTATAAATATTCGTCACTGAGCCTGATCTTCTCTTTTTAATGAGATATGACGTTGCTAAAAGAAGGTATTACTCAACGCCGCTAAGCCAACATGTCACCTGTTACCGTAACTATAGATTATCTTATTTATAAGTAGGGGAGATTTTTTTCTTTTGTTTCTTGTGAATTTTCTTTGCCTGTTTTTACTTTTAATGAACTTAAATAAGCAGAGTTCTTTCTTGCATGAAATGACAGCTGTATAGATAAAAATTTCTTGATTACTCGTGCAGAAAATATAAACATTTCAGTTTTATTTATTTTTTGAATTATTTATTTGACATTAGATTAGGCTGGTTAATTTTACGATATCCCTTGCTGTGGGTATTTAATGTCGAATCGTCTGTGGGGTACCAAGTGAGGATTGACTTCATTCCTTAGTAGTAATGATTACGTTGATTCATTTATAAAATGTCAACCGTTATTGGGTTAATTAATGTCAAATTTTGTATGGGGCATCCAGTGAGTATCGAACTCGCTACTCGGTAGTACTTGTTAGGTAGATTAATCCTAACCCTAACGTCATGGCGTTCTTTATTAAAGGTCAACTCATCGTGCATATCCTGCCTATCTCAAATCTCGTTCCGCTGAGAGCAAAGATTTTTCCTTTCTGTTTCAGTTTGTGGTAGTTCACTGCTGTAGTTGACTTAAGAAATTCAAAGAAAAAAGTAGAGATTAAGAAGGTAATTAATTTAGATTAAAAAGTTCTTTTTTATCTTGGCATGTTTTTCTTTACTAAGGTCCTATTACAATTAATATATAATTACAATTAATATATAATTTGGCGAAGCTTTGGATCCACTTCGTTAACAAGGGTGTACAAAAAATGTCATATGCATTCTAATCATTGAATTAATTCTGTTATGTTCCATGCGTGATACACGCTCAGGCAATCATGTATCTTTCGATACATGACTGACGAGGTAGATGTTTTCCCGCAGTAGGTTGCCATTTCTTTTTTATCTAACTGTCCTAGCTATTCTAACTGTCCTGCTATTTACCCATACCTAGGGGGAGAAAAAGAGGATTCATACCTTTCCCAAGCGTATTAGCACGTAAGTGAATGTAATGGATTCGACTGGAATTCGAACTCGGCTCTCCGATTCTTCAATCGGAGCCGCTAACCATTACTACACCGTGCTTCAATTTACCGATGCCAACAGGAAATCAAAAATTACCAGAAATATTTTTTTTTAAAATAAAGAAAAGAAGCAGAAAGGATATATATATATATATATATATATATATATATATATATATATATATATATATATTATATATTTTTGTATATTTAGGCAGCAATCCTTCCTTTATGTATGTTTCATTAAAAACGACAGAAAAGGTACTACTGTTGAGCTTTTTATTTAATTTTTCTTGTGTTCTGACAAGAGCTTTCTTTTCTGGACAAAGAGTGTGTAAGAACTGTCCGAATGTTCTGTATTTCCGAGCGCTTTCGGCTATACCTTTAGCCATTATCAAGGATGATTCAATTATCAGCTTTGTAGAGTGTGTGTGTTCTGTGTATGTTCAGTGTGTGGTAGTGATGTTTTTAGTTTCCGAATACGGAATCTTCTCTAAGACATATTATAAAGAAATATACTACTCCTATTGATCCGAATAAAAAAATCAAACTTATTATCTATTATAAAAAATTTAAGACGGCCAACCTTATCCTCAAAAATAACAACACACCAACTAAGTCAAAATTACAAAGAACGAACATTATCTATGAGTTCAAATGCCCTTTAAGGAACTGCGTTCTTCACCAAACCGGACTCATAAATAATTACATCGGCTACACAACCACATGTTTATCCAGACGTCTTACATTACACCTATCTGATCACAGTTCCATCAGAACACATTTAAACACACACTCAGATTTACCCGACACTATTAGGAACATACTAGTAGAAAACACTAATATATTAACTGCATCCACTTGCAAAAAAGACTAAAAATAATGGAAGCTCTAATAATAAAAAAAAAAAGCCAACTCTTAACAATATTAACTATGAACAAAGCCAATGTGTGCTAACCGTATTCGGAAACTAAAAACATCACTACCACACACTGAACATACACAGAACACACACACTCTACAAAGCTGATAATTGAATCATCCTTGATAATGGCTAAAGGTATAGCCGAAAGCGCTCGGAAATACAGAACATTCGGACAGTTCTTACACACTCTTTGTCCAGAAAAGAAAAGCTCTTGTCAGAACACAAGAAAAATTAAATAAAAGCTCAACCGTAGTACCTTGTCTGTCGTTTTTAATGAAACATGCATATATATATATATATATATATATATATATATATATATATATATATATATATATATATATATATATATATATATATATATATATATATATATATATATATATATATATATATATATATATATATATATATATATTTAGGACACCCGCATATATATATATATATATATTTTAGACACCAGCATTTACATAGATGAAAACAGGAAACTACAAACGACACTACACACTAAAATCACCGACACCCACAACTATCTACACTTTAAGTCTTCCCACCCTAAACACCTCAAAGAGAACCTTCCCTATTCTCAAGCACTTAGACTCAGAAGGATATGTTCCAACAATGAAGAATTAAATAAACACATTGAAAATCTGGAACATCAATTCACAACACGTGGCTATAAACAAAACCTAATCAGGGAACAAATAAATAAAGCAATTTCCACACCTAGAGAAGACACCCTAATATACAAGATTAAAAATAAATCTAGCCGCATCCCTCTAGTAACCACTTTCAATCCCACTCTGCCTCCACTATCCCAAATAATCAAACGTCGCTGGGAAATACTACATCTCAAACCAGACCTAAAAAAAACTGCTTAAGGAACCCGGCCTTCTTGCATATCGTAGACCTAAGAACCTAAAAGAAATCATAGGTAGTAACCACATTTCAGGGGACAAGGTAATCAGTAAGGAACTGAGAACAAAAACAACAGGATTTTCCCAACCATGTAACAACAAAAGAAGTTTATGTTGCAACCATATTAAAAACACGAATTCATTCACTAGCTCAATCACTAAATCTACCACGATTCTAACTGTAGAAGTCAAAACATAATTTACCTCCTAGAATGCACACTATGCCAGAAACAATATGTAGGAAAATCTGAATGGCCCTTTTACTACAGAATTAATAATTATCGTAATCGAATTAAGTCGACTCCCTATGAACAATTATTACCTGTAGAACAACATTTCCGCCTAGAAAAACACGATTTCAAAACCCATGCCAGATTCACTATAATTGAGAGAATAGAAAAGTTCAGAGCAGATAACATTAGAAAGATTTTAGAGTCCCATGAAAATAAGTGGATACAACGTCTAAAAACAAAATACCCAGCCGGGCTAAATCATAAATTTAACAATATATAATAGTAACAATATATAACTCAACAAATCAAAACCTACCCACATTTCTCACCCACACAAGACAGACATGCTTACGGAGGAATGGAGGCCTCACACTTATACACTCACCCACACGATTATACACACGTACACACACCATACTCACCCACTCCCTAATGAGCCAAATGATAACACACACCTACAGCAATACACACGCTTACACATATCATACTCACTCACTCCCTAAGAACCAAATAACACACACACAAACACTAAACAGAGACACATCCCCTCACCAGGTCCAATAAAACTGTCAAACTGACCAGAGAATTCAGGATAAAATGTATCTATCCAGTTCTTATCTCAAATAACAACTTAAAAGAGACTGTTTGACCAACACAAGGAATGTTAAAAGATTCATGTGAAAAAGATAAAAAAACTAAAAAATCAAATGAAAACTACAGACAAAAGTTCATTTTCTCCAACAAAAGACATTCATTTCTGTAGTTCACTGCTAACAGCAAGCAGAAATATTTCTCCTCCCGATGATGGCCATTTCGGTCGAAACTAGTCGAGGAATCTAAATGGAATAATAATAATAAAAAGACGAAAGAATATTAATCTACAACCCAGTGTGTCTCATGATTTTAATTTTTTATTTTCTTATTGTTCAAATATATATATATATATATATATATATATATATATATATATATTGTTGTAGTGAATGAACTGATAACCCTCAGAATACAAAGAACTGATACGTCTCTATTAAATGGATTCTTCCAGTAGTAAAATAAGCATCTCTGGTGTTGGTCTCGGGGGGGTGCTTTCCAGCAAGCTCAAAATGTCGAACTGTCTGCTTTCGGATAGAGAGGAAGCCAGACGAGATTTTGCCGAAGGGCAGAGTCTCGTCTGGGGAGGTTGACAAACCCGACCACCGTGTATGCGTGGTCTACGGGGAATTTTTGCCCGAGCCTACGGGCTCGGATCGCCCAAAATAAAAAAACCCTTATATTTTGTAAGTTGCCGTTCTAGTTATTATTTCAATAACCACTCCGGATATATATATATATATACACCCACAGATTTTTAGCTATATATATATATATATATATGTAAAAATCTGTGGGTATGTAATCCAGTAAGTAATAAAGAGTTTTTCTGAATTTTCAGAAAACTCTTTATTTTGCAATCAACACCATCACTTGACAAGACACCAGAAGTGTTGAAACAAATGGCTATTTTTGTAGTGATGTTATCACATGTTTCTTTTATAATTTTTGTATAAATATTATTTGCTCTACTTTGTATTGAGCACTTTTCTAAAAATAGTGGTTTTGGTTATCGGAATTTTATTGCATCTATGCCAACACTGTATATATATATATATATATATATATATATATATATATATATATATATATATATATATATATATAAAGAATAAATAAGAAACGTTTATAAATTTAACATGTTTCGCTTTTATCAGAGAATGAGATATGGTATTTCAGGAGTCGAAATCAACAGACGTTCGGCGAAACGCGGTGTTTATAAGCTTTTACACTTTGTCTCATAATCTCTATTATACATTTTACAAACATATATATATATATATATATATATATATATATATATATATATATATATATATATATTATTCTAGGATGAAATAAACATTAAACAAGAAATCAAAACAGAAGATAAACTGAAAGAGGTAGCAACTGAATTTATCAGAAGCCACAGTAAATAGCTTCTTTATTTTCTTATATGCACACTTGAAAGCTCTCATGAACATATCCGGTTCAAATGTAAGGGAAGCCACCTAGCGGCAGAATATTTTTTCTGTTGGTCATGAAAAAAAAATATATAAAAACAAACCACAGTGAAAAAATCCTTGAAAAAAAATATGCAACCCATGATAAAGTCGAGATAGAAATAATTAAAAACCTTACGAGGGAAGTTTTAATAGTTATAATAATAATAATAATAATAATAATAATAATAATAATCTCGTTTGCGGCACGATATACTGAATTTCGATTTGTCAGCCAGTAAAAATGCAGATACGAATTTAATGGTGATCTGGCAGAAATGCGTAGCAAAGAAAGAATTTCAAGTAGGAAAGAAGTAAAATAAAACATGGAAAAAATTTTTTTTTAAATGAAAATCCTGTGGAAGAAGAAAGTGACGATATCTATATTTATACGAATTTATACGAATTCGTATATACGAATTTATACGAATTCGTATATACCAATTTATACGAATTTAATAGAGATTTGTCTAAAATGTGTAGCAAAGAAGGAATTTAAGGTCGGAAAGAAGTAAAATAAAACAAGGAAAAAGCAATTTTTAAAAACGAAAATCCTATGGAAATGGAAGAAAGTAACAAAATCTATATTATAATGGGAGAATATTATATATATATAACATTATAATGGGAGAATATTACGTATAGCTATATATATATATATATATATACAGTCATCCACAGACAGACTGTTTCGCAGCTCATCAGTGTGGCTAGACGTCCGGTTGACTCTAGCTAGGATTGAAACCCAACTGAATTAGCGTCAGTCAGGATTCTACCACCAAGCCGTGTGCGCACGTCAAGGACGTGGGTGAATTCAAGAATATTTATTTTTTAGATAAACACACACACACACACACACACACACACACACACACACACACACACACACACACACACACACACACACACACACACACACACAAATGTAATGAGAAAGAAAAGAATATAAATTCAAACGTTTCATAACATTAAAAGAGGGCCCAATACAAAAAGTAGAGCAATAGTTATTCATTATAAGTTGTTATATGCGAACAAGATATCACTACAAAGATGCATATTTGTATCGATGCCTAATATAAGCATCTCATCAGTTGATCAACAAAGATGTTTATAACCATCTTTGTTCACCACCTGATGAGATGCTTAATAACTTATATATATATATATATATATATATATATATATATATATAATTTTATAGAGCGGATTATTACATATTAGGTTTGTGCTTTAATTTAAAAAAATAAAGTTACCAATGAATGTCTACAGTCATAAAATTGGTGCTTGTTGGCAACTAAATTCAAACATAGAGGACGGATTGTTTCAAATACTTTGAAGATTTTGTTCTTGTTGTTTTACAGTAAGGTTCACCATTTACAAGACCTGGGCAGCACTCGTGGTAGAGGGTTACGTTAGGAAGCAATTTGTGCGTATAGGAGTGGAAGATAATGCTTAACCCTAACCATAAACATGTTAAAATGATTGGGGAAATATCTTCTTGGGAGTCGGTTCCACAGAGAATCGCTTCGCAGGAAGAAGAAATGAAACTTATTATCCAATGGAATACGGGGGGAATGTAGGTGGTTCGCTACTATGTAAGTGTCATGGCGTGTCCTTACCGTAAAGGTTTGCCTCAGTGTGACCAGGGATTGTAGTTCGTTCCAGCACTTTCCGGGAAAATCCCAGTTGTGAGCAAAATAGTTAACCCCCAAACTGGGGTCAAAACGTGTAAAAATAGGTTTTAATACCAACAAAACATTTTTGAAGAAAAAATTATTACCAGCAATAAATTTTTGAAGAAAAAATTATTACCAGCAATACATTTTTGGAAAAATATTACCAAAAATACTTTTTGAAAAAAAAATTACGAGCAATAAAAATAGATAGATAGATAGATAGATAGATAGATAGATAGATAGATAGATAGATAGATAAAAAAATATAGCCAGCAATAAAAATCTTGTCGGCATTAAATAACCCATAAAGCCGTAAAACAAACCAAACCAATATATACTGAGATAGATAGATAGATAGATAGATAGATAAAAAATATTACCAGCAATAAAAATCTAGTCGGCATTAAATAACCCATTGAAGTTGATATGACGTAAACCAAACCAAACCAAACCAAACTGACCATCAAGAGTTTTAGAGGTGCGTCGTATCATCGGCGGACATGTTCACAAATGATCTGAGTATATTCTTAAGCAGATCATTTATGTAAATCAAAAAGAGTGTTGGTCCGACGAGTGACCCGTGGGGACTGGCCATTAATAAATATCTTCAGGGACCTATCAGTTAAGAAAGATTTTATGATCGAGAAGAGATTTAACAGAAATAGAACAATGTTGTTCTTCAACTAACCTTTTTGGCAGGGCCGAATTATGACCTTTTGTGTCCCCTGGACAAATGAAAATCAATATCTGAACACCGGTGAATTCACGGATAAATACATAATAATAATAATAATTTATATTATAAAAGTACTAATTCTCTCTCCGTCAGAGACTACCTGCATATGACTTTGCATGCGCGTATATAATGTATTATAGGATTTAAAAGCTTACGTGTTGGTCAATGTTCGCGTTCATAAATAAAAAATAAAGGAACAAGCAAACAACGGACCCCTCATTCCTTTTTATATATAAACTGTAGATAAGCAACGTTCTCAATGTCTTTTGGATATGTCTGTTGTTTTTTTTCTTGTACAGAAGTAAGTTAGGTCATGAAAAACCTAGTTATAATGGTCGAACTCAAGTCAACCTTGCGCTGAGTTGGAACGACCAAAGTAAAGTTTGTACTTATTTCATCGGTGGAGAGTCAGTAAAAAAAACACGTCCGAACGCTATGAGTTGGGAAGTGGAAGATAGTTTCTTTTTCTTGTCCTTTTTTTGGAAGTGGTGTTTTCTTTTTGGTTCATAAGTAAGTTAGGGCATATCATTATAAGGATGGTTATATTGGTCGAGCTCAAATCAGCTTTGCGCTGAGTTAGAATGACCAAAGTACAGGTTGTAGTTACTTCATCCGTCAGTCGACTGGGGGAAAGGAGACGTTTCCCTTCATCTACGTTCTGCTGTATCTTGGAGTAAGAGGAAGAAAAAAAGAATCAGAAAAAGAAAAAGACGTTCACCAACAGTAACATATTCATCCACAAATTGCTGCATCTTGAAGATAAAGAGAGGTGGGGGAAGGAAATATCTGTCTTTTTATAGAAATTAAACAGCGCCACCTAATGGGTGTTTGTAGAGACTAAGTGCGGAAATCAAATTACCCGATCCTTTTTTACTAGAATCATGGGAAAATGTATTTTTCTTCTTTTTTTTATTCGTTATTATTATTTTATTTATTTATTTTATGATATCTTATTGATAAGATTGGAATAATCCATTCCTCTCCCATTCAGTCTGAACAATCCCTCCCCTGAGATAAGCAATTAAATCAGAGATAAGTTAGAGACAAGAAAAAAAAACAAGTTAATTTTTTAAACACTAAAAAATTGGATAAGATTTTATTGAACTTTTCTTAAATCATTTCAGTTATATGCCATGCATTATACACGCTTAGGCGATCATGTATCTTTCGATACATGACTGACGAGGTAGATTTTTTTGCGCAGTAGCTTGCCAAATTCTTTCTGCGGTAGACCAGTTACCATTCAAGGGTATAGAACCCGGTCTGTCCTGCTATTTACTCATAGCTGGAGGGCGGGTAGAAAGGAAGTGGATTCACACCTTTCCAAGAGTATTAGCACGCAAGTGACCGTAAAGGATTCAACTGGAATTCGAACTCGGTTCTCCGTTTCTTCAATCCGAGCCTTTATCTATTCTTCCACCATGCCTCTTTTTTCTTAAATACTACGCTTAAATTCGTGAAGTTGAGGTACCTAAAAAGGAACTCTCATCAAAACAACTGTCATAAAAATATTTTTAGAAAAGACACAAGGAAGCTACCAATAATATTGCAAGTTCTTCTTTTGATTTTGTCAGGAATGTCAAGATAAATAGAAGAAGTATGAAACCAGATGTGGCAGCAATATTCACAGAAAATATGCAATATGTAAGGAGCAAAAAATGAAAGACAGTTTTGCTTGGGGTTTTGACAAGAAGGAAACATCATACTTATTATAAAACCCAGGTTGTGTGTGTGTGTGTGTGTGTGTGTCTGTTTCGTTTATATATTGGATCGGATTTCCTACATTTTTCAACCGATTTCAACAAAACTTCACAGGACTACGTAAAATTACCTTGCTGTGGTTCTGGCAGCGCCAAAATTTGGAAAAATACAATTGTTTTTGCACAAAATCAATTTGAAAACACGATTAAGAGGCATCGCTGTCGTGAATGAAAGGGGGACAACTCATATCGAGTTTTACTTATAAAACCCAGGTCGTTTGTGAGTGTGTGTCTGTGTTTATTTATATATGGGATCGGATTTCCTACATTTTTCAACCGATTTCAACAAAACTTCACTTTTTTTTTTGGCAGATAGTGTTTTTTATTGTCTTGCACACTTTTTTCTTTATTTTTACATTCAGAATGCTTTAAAAATTCCATTTGCAAGACAATTGTTTATAATAAAATTCTATTCAATCGGTAGACTTATAACGATTGAAAAATGCTTTTGTTTGAGTTTGGGTTTGACCAATTCGTAAAAAAAAAAAAAAAAAAAAAACTAATTAAGACATGCGTGTCCGTCAACCTTAAACAATAATCTTTGTCAATTTTATTTTTCAGTCTTTATGATGGTGGATACTTGATCTATCTCTTACTGTTACATCCTCGTCCAACGCCGGGCTCTACTGCTAGTCTGCAATAATGCCAAGAAATTGAGCCAATTCACAATTTGGGCACTAAATGACCCTTGAAGATTTGATATGCCATTAAACAAACCAAACCAAACCAAATCTGAAAAACGAACACAGGTAGTCATAACTTTTTACCAAAACCAAGGATCAATAATTCAAGCATATTATGTAGCCATTATGGTGTGAGAGATTCTCCAAGTTTTGAAAGTAAAGGTTCAGTAAATAATCTTCCACGAAGTGACATCCCACATTCAGTTAGAGAACAAAGGAGTATTTCATGAAGTGGGCTGATCTAATAAGATCCAAGTGTGTCAACTCAGAGGTGATGTTGACAGGTTTGAATCTCTCGGGCATCACACCAGCAAATTTTTAAATGCATCAACTTACTTCTGTACAGCAAGATAGGGCAACAGCTCATACGACAAGAACCACAATCCAGTTTCTCAGGCAAATTTTAGGGAAAAGAATAATTTCTCCTGATTGTGACATAAACTGGCCATCATGTCCTCCAGATCTGACAAGCCCAAGTTCTTACGGTGTGGCTATCACAAAGAAAAGGTTTATGTCAACAAGCTTTGGACTCTCCAAAAACTGATGGAGAACATTCAGACAGGCATCAAAGGACTGAAACACTGAAGGCTGTGATGGAAAATGCCTATGAAAGGTCACCATTCTTGCGAAGCTGAAAATGGACATGACTTAAAAGATGTAATCTTTCTCAAGCAGTGTAATGTATTTCCTATGTCAACGAGCAGAGTGTTTCATTAATAATGTAATGTGAGATGGCTCAGCAAAAACTTTAAAAATGTCGACTTTTTGACGAGGTAATAGTACTGTTATTAAATGGGTTTTCTTAACGTTTTAAAATGCACTAAGATATTTTTACCAAGAATCTTTTTTCGAAAATAAACCCAGATATTTGCTTCTATTTAAAAAAAAAAATAAATTTTCCGGATAGTTCCTGTTTATTTAATTTTTTTTTTGTCTATGATTAAGCTTTGCCTAATATAGCACTAAGTTAAACAGAAGTCAGCATGAGAAAACAGAGTGTTTAGTCAGTTTTTTATTGTGAGGCGACCCTGTCTATCGACCTTGAAATCTTGAGCTTTTAATTGAACTCTCTGACACGGATATCACAGAAGAATTGGGAAGGACCGATTTCCTACTTCCCCACTCCCCCCCGTTCCCACAGTCGCCTATATATGAAACCTGCTAAAAGAATAGTGGTACAGTATCTGAAGATCACTTGAGGTGTGCAACTGACAGTCACTATGCAGTGCTGATTCAAATTAACGAGATATTTCACGAAACTTATTTTTAGTTGAATAACAATTCAAGACAATTCGTTGATAGTGATTAAATCAAATTTCCAGCACACTGTTAAAAACTCTTGCTGATTATAAAACCCAGGTTTATAATCTATATATATATATATATATATATATATATATATATATATATATATATATATATATATATATATATATATATATATATATATATGTGTGTGTGTGTGTGTGTGTGTGTGTGTGTGTATATATATATATATATATATATATATATATATATATATATGTGTGTGTGTGTGTGTGTCCGTGTTAAATTAGAGAAACAACTTTAAGGATTCATGGGATTATAGTTTACTTCCCCAGGAACGGGATTTTCGTCCTCGTTCATCGGATCCCATTTCCAAACCTATGAACTCTTAAAATTGTCTGTTTCTTAATTTAATTAATATTTGCTCTGTTTTTATACTGAGCTCTCTGGATTACATCCTCCTTGGGATTATCCATACGGATTACTAAATACTTCTTTAACTAACTATATATATATATATATATATATATATATATATATATATAATGAAATGGATTAAGAAGTCCGACAATTATTTAATATATTACATTTGCATAGATAAAATATATTCAAAGATTTATAAAAATCATACGAAAAGCGTATGAACAGCAAAGAAAATAAAGAAAAACGTAAAAAGAAATAAATAATTAAAATGAATTTTTGGAAGGTTCATTAGGGTGGGAGCATTTGACCTTGCACAAAGGAAAGAAAACAAAGACGGCAAGTAAAGTATAAATCCGAAATTTTTGTATCCCAGAAAATTTACAAAAAATTCTCTCTCTCTCTCTCTCTCTCTCTCTCTCTCTCTCTCTCTATCTATCTATCTATCTATCTATCTATCTATAGTCCAGTTTTTTCTCATGAAGACGGTTTTTGTACAACAGAAAATAGACTGTCTTTATTTAAGTACTTCGACTGGTTGTTACTCCAACTGCTACCAGGATTCCACGCGGACTGCTTACTTAATATGTTGTTCTTTTATTTATATTTAGCTCGCGAATATATTAGTTTACAGAAGATGCGCGCGGATAATTTACAGATAAATGCTCAACTCAATTTGAATATGTATTACTTGAAGAGTATAAAATTTCTAATAACTTAATAACGATACATGCTTAAAAGCTGAAACTTTTCAAATTAATAATTGTACATATGCTTGAAATACTGTGCATTTTTTTCTTCCTCCGTAAATTATAAGTTAATTAAATTGTATTTAAAAGTTGGTTTTCACTC
The DNA here is from genome assembly GCA_903632075.3 of Acanthosepion pharaonis. Lineage (NCBI taxonomy): Eukaryota > Metazoa > Mollusca > Cephalopoda > Sepiida > Sepiidae > Acanthosepion > Acanthosepion pharaonis. The sequence continues at coordinate 282,154 of CAHIKZ030003885.1, read as the reverse complement.
AGCAGAGATATCGCATCCTATTAATAATTTCTAACAAAAAGATATTTTTATTTTGTCTGAAAATGATTAATGAATAGAATTTGTTTTAATAATGTGGCCACCATAATTTGAATCTATCTAATTTGTTCATTTTACCAATCTTAATTTATATAATTTTTAAAACGTTTTTCCTGACAAACATTACACACTTAAAGGAACGAAAAAGAATAAAGCATTTCAAAAAGCCAATATATATATACATATATATATATATATATATATATATATACACATATAAACACACACACACATATATATATATATATATATATATATATATATATATATATATATATATATATATATATATATATATATATATATATATATATATATATATAAATATATATATATATATATATATATATATATATATATATATATAAAATATATATATATATATATATTTATATTATTTTAGGATATTACATCGAAATCATATCAAAATCGCTACACAATATTCGATGTGGACGTATCAGGGCTGATGAGATGCGTTGTATACGCATCGAAACACGATTGCAATTGTGTAGCGATTTTGTTATGTTTTCGATATAATATTCTAAAATAAAGAATATTGCTCTACTTTGTATTGAGCCCTCTTTTAAATTAAATGTTACTAACGCTGGAATTGTACTCTATTCGTTCTCATCTTACCTGGATATATATATATATATATATATATATATATATATATATATATATATTGTAAGGAAGAAACGATGAAAGAATAAAAATCAAGAAACGAACAAATAAAAAAATAAAATTTGAGAATAAATAGAGGAGGCATATAAAATAAATAGAAGAAACTTGAGAAAAGAGAAAGACAGAAAGATAGACAACGTGGAAGGAAAGAGGGTGAGAAAAAAATGAAAAGGTAGAGTAGGGAAATAAGACGTTTTTCAAGTAAATCTATAGCTTGAGTTAGGCTTTTATCGCTTCTTACTGCTTTTAAAAGCAGTTCGGGAATGCGAGATCTGCCCAGCGGAAAGCTACCAGAACAAAATGTAGTAAGCGAGAAGGAACAACTGGAAAAAAGCGCGAGAAAGGAGACGATTTCTGAAAGTCTACGAAATAGATTTGAAATGAAAGGAAAGAATTTTTGAAAATACATGTACAAAAAAAGCGTTAGAAAGAGAGTTAATCAAGTAGCTTTCTTTTTTCTTTAATTTTCTGCATGCATTTTCGCGCGGGAAAAAAGGGCTCGGTATGTAGACAAGTATTGATCCGTTGAACAACGATGGCGTCGTTGTTCTTATTCGGTGTGAATGGACGCGATCTTTTCACATCCTTCAACTCGCTTCATCTTAGCCTTTTTGTCGTTGCCTGCTTCTTCCTTATTCATCTTTCTCTCCCTCTTCAATTCTTATCTATATTTATTTCTGTGTGCGTATGTTTTCAGGATCAAAACGCCGCCATATTTTTGATTATGGCTGTTGATCTGTTTTTTAGTTAGTTTTTTTTTCATAGTATTTCACTAATTAAAACTTAAGACTAAAAAATCCTTTTTATTCTTAATTATTATTTCTATTATTACTACTTTACACGTGTAGTCTAAATAAAGATAAAATTAACGGCTATATTTATACAATTTTGTAATCGCAATGTTTATATTTTCTGTACGAGGAACCTAGTAATTTAACAATAATACAATTAACTCCATTGTCGCATGTATGAAAGAATTTTGTGTTTTAATCTATTTAATGTAAAAATATCTAAAGAAAGCTAATACGATTCATACTGCTAAAAAAAATGACGGCTATATTTAATCAATCTTGTAATTGAATTGGCTATATTTTAGGAATTTTATGTATATAATTAGCCCAATTGTCGCATGTAAAAAAAGAATCCGGCATTTAAAAATACGATATTCTCGCTTGAATATATAGATACAACGTTTAATAATTGTTGCCAACAATCCAAATAAAATATAGAAATGTAGAAACTATTATGGGATAGAGGTCTTAAATGACATCTAATGATTAACCAATTTTACTCTTACATTTTATAGACGAGTAACTTAGAATTTTTTATCGTTACAATTGACTGTTTGCTCGCATATTCTGTTTTAAGTCACTGAAAGTAAAAATATCCAAAGAAAGCTAACACGAACCATGCCGTTAAAAAATGATGGCTACATTTAATCAATGTCGTAACTGAAATAGTTATATTTTCTGTACGAGTAATCTAGTATTGAGTTGGCCAAAAAATTAATTCGCTTTATGAAATACATTTTCTACTTAATAACCGAACGAATATTTTGGTCAACCCAATTTTCGCATGCCATATTGCTTAGTTTCACCAGTTCTAACCTTCACGGATAAGATCCGCCATTCTATGAACATTGTAGTAAGCCATCCTCATCCTCTTCGTATTCCATTGGTGAGATGTAAGTCCCACTCGAGCAGCTTCTTACCACGAACCGCTGTACAATGGAACCGACTCCCAAGTGGATGCTTCCCCGATCACTACAATCTTAAACTGTTCAAGTCTAGGATTAACCGTTATCTTTCCCATATAAACTGTGCTTCATACTCTGTAACCCTCTACCCCGAGGGGATCACGGGCCTTGTACAGGATTGACATCATTGTAAAAAAAAGGAATTCTGCATTTCAAACACAACGTTCTCGATCGGATATATAAACACAACGTTTAATAATGTGATTTTCGAAGCATAGCTTAGATGTGGCACAAGGCCGTAAGTATGGAGCACTCAGTGAAGATCGAACTTACTGCTGAGTCGAAATTGTTCTAGCGAAACAAGCTTGCTAACCATTACACCACATCTATGTGCCCCAAAAATATTTAATAAGTTTTGCCAACAATCCAATGACAAATATGCAAATATAGCAACTATTATGGGATAGAGATTATATTCTAAGATGACAACTTCATTATGAACAATTTTATAAAATGTATATTTCTAAGTGCTTTTCGTACGTTTCTTTAATTCTTTTTTCTTGCCTTGAATCATTCTGAGGCTCTCATGTCCGTTTCCTTTGTTACTTGCTTTCTCTTGAGATACAAGTTTACGCGGATTGTCAAAAACAAAATGGCAGCCAATATTTAAGGAATTTTGCAAACACATTGGTTATATATTCTGCTGGAGTAATCTAGGATTTTTAACTATACAAGTTAGTCTATTGTCTTGCATATAAATGTAGAGGAGAAATGGAAGGTTTCATTAGAGGGCCGTAGCAGAGACGTTTTTTTTTTGTGGGGGGTGCAAAAATTTCGAATTTAACCTTAAGTTATCAAAGGCCACCAACATGGTTAGCGGTAAGAACATTTAAAATTTCCAGTCCCTCTAGATTGGCAGAAATCACCTTAGAAATAATAGAGATCCTTTAAAGAAGAATTCTTTCATCGGGTTTTATGAAAGTTATATTCTTCCTTGCTTTGATAGTTTTTTTTTCTTTCTTTTATTTCTTTCTTTATTGTATTTTGTTAAAAATAATACCATATAAAAAATACTACAATTGGTAAAAATTTGAAGGGAACCAAGCACCATCCCACCCAGACAAGGCAGCTAAGGCCCTGATTAGATAATGGAGAACTTCCACAGGCAGATCTTAGAGGACATAAGTTACCTCCTCTGGTTGACCAGGGAGCAGAGGTATTTTTGTATTTGTATCTCGTTAGTACGAGAATAAAGTAGTTTAGAATTACTACGACGATTGTCGTTGTGGTTATTTTACAATAATTTTTTTTTTCAAATCATTAAAAATAAAAATATACAAAGAAAGTCCATTCGACACGTACTGTAAAAAAATGGCGGCTATATTTAGGTAAGTTTGCAATTGCATTGGTTATATTTACTGCATGGGTAATATGGGATTTTTATGTATATAATTAACTCTAATAGCCCATGTCAGAAACTATTGTGTTTTTTAAATCATTAGAATTTAAAATATCTCCTAAATGAAATTAATACATACTCTCAAAAGAATTTCACTGGTTATATTTACTGAGTAATCTAGAATTATTATCTATAGAATTCTTCTTCTATTATGCCGTGTCCCTTCAGGGGCGTTGACGATCACGGTTCTCCACAATTTCTTGTCCTTTGTAACATTTAGTAAATTTTGTCTTTTTGCCATCTTTCCTAAAATCTGTTCTGTCATCCATTTGGGCAAATGACTGAAACCGAACCGCGAGATCAGGACCAATAATATTGCTGCCTTCAATATGTCCTATGAGTATCAGATTTTCCAAACTCTCTTTCCTCGGCATGTGCCTTGAAATTTCAACCGTCTCTTTCTGATATTAAGTAAAGTGAAACCTCGGTTCTCGAACGTCTCATATGTCGAAAAAATCGGTTTTCGAACAGAATATTTGAGATAAAATTGCCTCGATTATCAAACAAAATTTTGGTTCTTGAAATAAGATTGCCGAAGCGAGTCGAACCGTGTTAAACCGAACGGAATCATTTGTTAGTCGATAGCCGTCTTGTATAACAATCGTGTGTTGTGCTATACTTTTCTTTTCTAATTTTATTGTACTGTGTCTTTTTTTTTTCTCTTTATTAGTCCTTAGCCATGGCTCCAAAGAAAGTTAGGAGTGATACTGGTAAAGGAAAAAGAAAAGTTAAGAGAAAAACAATTGATGATGATATTGTCTCTTCCTTTTCAGTTTCATATAGCAAAATCAACGATCTATAATATTCTTTTAAATAAAGAGACGATCACGCCTTTCCTTCCTTTTTCCAAACAATAAATCTCTTTCCTTCCCCTTCCACGTACGCCATCAACTCTCCTACTTACAGGTACGGTAAAATTGAAGTGTTCGTCTATATTTTAACTGTTTAGTACTGGGTTTATTTTTTTTCCTTAGATTTAATGATTTTTATTTGTTTTGTGTATTATATAATTTTCATTAGTTTTGTATATAAACTTGAGCACAAAGTACTGTTGTTAAAGTTTAAATAAGCAATCATCTTGGGACCGGGAACGGATTAATCCATTTTTACATTGATTCCTATTGGAAAATAGTTTCAGTTTACGAACGGGCTTCAGGAATGAATTAAATTCATGAACCAAAGTTCCATTGTATGTACATTTTGTTTCCATTTTCTATAAAACTTCATCGTTGTTCACACTTTCAGAGCATGCTATTCACAGCTTCCTTCTGTAGATCCACATTTCTATCGCCTCAAATTTCTTCTTCATCTGTGCGGAGATGAGCCACCATTCACTGCCATATAAGGAGGGTTGATATTACATAATACTTCCGTATTCTTTTCTTTGTTTCTAACGAATCATTAAATGTAAAAATATATCCGCTAACACGACTCGTACAGTCAAAATTAATGACAATACAGACAAACCTGTCATCTACGCCACGTCCCCATCAACAGACTTTGGATGCAACAGACAAAATCTGTAGACAAAAATCTAAAAAAAAAAAATCTGCAGGAAAAAAACTTCTAAATCGTCAGAAATTTATTTAAAAATGTGCGGGCTTATCGGAACGAATTGTATTAGTTCTAAAAGTGACCGTTTGGCGGCAGTGGTGACATTTTCATTTATAAACAAAGACGGGTGTACAGTATATAAAGTACGATATATTAGCGCGTGCGTGAGAAAGTAACTGCGACAAATCTATTATTTTTGTTATTTTGATTAATATATCTACATTGTGTATTTATTCATATATAATACATGTTTATAGTATTTACATGATGACCATAACTACTGGTAGTTACCATAGTGGTTTTATAGCTCAAAAAGTATCCTTTCCCATCTATGGACAATCGGCTTTAACGGACCACTCATCACAAATATTAGTCTGTTGATGAAAAGTTTGTCTGTATTAAAGAAATGTACCTTAAAATATGTGCCGGAAAAATCTTTCGTCAGAAGGGTAAATCAATTATCCGCTGGATTTTTAGTTGATAGGAGTTATCACAACTTGTATTAAGTTACAGCTTAATAGTTGATAAGACATTAATAGATTCCTAAGCTCCATGTCAAAGTACATATATTTGAAATTAATCTCATACCTGAGACACCACCACCATCTCATTGTTCTTAATTTCATCTTATTTTATTTTTCTTTTATCTCTATTTTCTTATATGCAACGTCTACGATTAAACTCTTTAATTTTATTTTCTATTTATTTATTTTTATTTTTGTATTTGATTTCTTTATTTTATTTTATTTTTTTTCCTCAATAGGAGTAGATAGGTTCGCCCACCGTTTGGGTCACACTCCACCCTGTTTTTTTTTAACATGAGTAAACATTTATACCTTCTTTCCTGTTTAGGATTGGCTTTCCGGTTCCTTCTAAAATCTGCTTTAACTCTATACGCCTAACATCTCCGACTGAGCACTGACTATTTTTTTCACTCACAATAGGAGAGATGGGTTCAAATATCACACAGTTCACACTTCGCCCCGTTCTTTTGAACAGGAGTAGAGGTTTATCCCTTGTTTTCTGTTTAGGATTGAGCTTCCGGTTCCTTCTAAAGTCTGCTTCAACTCTATACGCCTATTATCTCCGACTGAGCTCTGACTAATTATTTTTTCTCTTTTCTCTCATAATAGAAGTAGATAGGTTCGCCTATCATCCGGTTCACACTTCGTCCCGTTCTTTTGAACAGGAGTAGAGGTTTATCCCTTTTTTCTTGTTTAGAATTGGGCTTCGAGCTCCTTCTAAAGTTTTCTTCAACTCTATACACCTAACATCTCCGCCTAAAACTCTGGAATTGTATTCATTATTTTTTCTTCAATTGTAGCAGATTAGTTCGTCTATCGTCCGGTTCACACTAACCCTTGGTCTTTTGAACAGTAATAAAGATTCATCCCTCGTTTTCTGTTTAGGATTTCATTCTTTGTCATGCCCTTTGCATCTTAATGGCATTATCGCCTTGCTTGGCATGAATTGATTAAATAAATATATAAAATGCAATCTATAAAAAAGCGATACTTAAATTCCACTAATTTCCTGCAACTTTCATGTGCACGCGCTGTTTATTTGTCGGCGGTCGCACAATCATCAAGCGGTTAAAAAGAACAGGTAACGCAATTCTGTAATTAGGTGAGTGTTATGTGGACCATAGTTTATATAGCGAAACAAGAACAACGAGTAGAGGTGGATGGAAAAGAGATCGTTTTCAACATGCCATATTCATTTTGTCATATAAGGTATGTTATTCGGGAGGCCCGCATGTTTGTATCAAGGAATCGAGGCAAGTGGCTGCCGGCTTTAAATGTATCCCCCACCAACCTTCTTTATTCCTATTTATTTTATTCCTATGCCGGCAGACGGGCATGATCTCTTGCCTCCTATTTTCACCCATACACAAATTACATCTACTGCCCTTACTGCAAATATATATATATATATATATATATATATATATATATGAAGAAAAATATATACGAAAAAAACAAACAAAAATGCTTATATTGTTGTTATGTACATCGTCTTTGTCATGTATTGATAATGTTATAATTTATGAATATGTCCTGAAGATGGTTGACATATTAACATTAAAACAGCATAAGTGTATATAAGGATTTTTGTTTGTTTTTTCCGTATATATTTTTCTTCATACTGTCGGATTTATATCCATATATTTGCTTATATATATATATATATATATATATATATATATATATATATATATATATATATATTCTTTAAAAATCAAGAGATCAATTGAATACGGTATTTACGTTATCGTCAGGCGATTTTAAAAATCGCCTGAGGATACCGTAAGTTTGAAACCAAGGTAGCGGATTCAACTGACCTCCTGCATTTTTAAATTTAAAAGGTCTACATGTTATTTTTACTTTTGTTTTTTTCACACATGTATTGAGCACTTTTTAATATTACTGTTTCCTGGTTTGATTCAACTCTGACCATTAACCTTTTATGCTATATATATATATACATATATATATATATATATATATATATATATATATATATATATATATATTATAAAAAGTGATACTCGCTTGGAAAAAAAAAAATCTTGGATAGCCTCGACTTGCAGGAGCAAAAAATGAAAATGAGGAATAAAAAAAGAAACAACCAAGAACATTAAACCAAGGCGAAAATAATCGTCCAGTGTTCAAGCTCCAGGTCCAAAGAAAAAAAAGAATCCAAAACGAGTAAAAATATAACTACGTGCTCAATACACAAAGTAGAGCAAAACCTAAGATAATCCTGAGGAGCCAGGCAAACCTATCTAGGAAACGGATCGTAATAATTTTCCTTTTCAGCAAGCATCACTCTGGCGATTCGTTTAGGTGAAACCTAGGTAGGTTAGCCTGGCTCCATAGGATTATCTTATATATACATATATATATATATCTATATTAAAGAGAAGAGGGAAGCCGCAAATGTATTTGGTTATAAAGTGAATTTTTAATAGTATTATACTTTATTTTACATGTTTTTGCTATATATATACATTTATGTAAATATATGGGGAAGATAACGGTTAACCCTCAGTTTAAGATTGTAATGATTGGGGAAGCATCCACTTGGGAGTCTGTTCCACTGTACAGCGTTTCGTGGGAAGAAACTGCTCGAGTGGAACTTTCATCTCACCAAATACGAATACGAAGAGAATGAGGGTGGTTCGTTACAATGGGCGTGGCATGGAGGGTTTTAGCCGTGAAGGTTAGAACCGGTGGTACTAAACAATGTACACTTTCCATAGAAATAGCGACAGAGCAGCGAGGGGCTTGTGACGTTTCGCCTGTGGGAAAGGGATTGTAGGGTGGAAAGTAATTCATCACCCACAAGGGCGCGGAGATGCTTTAATTTGACTACTGATGAGAAGAATTCAATTCTAAATTTAGTAGCGTTGAACTTATGTATGTAACCAATTCTCTACTTTTTTTTTACAGCGCGGTTCATCCTTACAAGGGCTAGGGGTCACTCGAGGTAGACGGTTATGTTTGGAGGCCATTTGTGTATATAGGAGTGAGAGACAACGATTTACCCCAGCCTTGAACAGGTTAAGATTGTAGGGATCGGAGAAACATCCTGTTAGTTGTTGGTTCCACAGGGCAGGGGATCGCGAGAAGAAGCTGCTTGAGTTTTTAGCTTCTGTTTTTGAAACATGGTAATTCCTGTGTAGCGATGGAATCATATTTTAAAAAAAACAATAATTATAATTTAAGCTCTACTTGTGTACTAAGCACTGTTTTTTAAAAATAAAAACAAAAATACTAAAGAACTTCGGATTATAAATCTAACGGTTCTTTCCTATTTTATAAATATATTTGCATATATATATGTGTGTGTGTGTGTGTGTGTGTGTGTGTACGCGCACCCGCGCGCGTGTGTGTCAGTAGATAGATAGATAGATAGATAGATAGATAGATAGATAGATAGAATTAATGCAAATATAAAGTTTGTCACTAAATGATGTTACCTGCAGTGTCCTGACTCCAGAGTTTCGTAGATGGATCCCCCAGCAATCACTTCGTCCACTCATCAGGGGCTTTCAGATGTGTGTGTGTGTGTGTGTGTGCGCGCGCGTGTTTGTGCCTATTCCATTTTCTCTTTTCCTCGCATCTCACTTTATCTTTTAGTTACGTTGATTGGTTGATTTCTTTTTTACGGTTTATCAAGAAAATATCTTCCGATTGTAAGAATTTTTGGAAGATAGTAATGATTTACTGATACAAGTCCTAATAATTAACTTAGTAAGGAATGGGGAGAATATGTGGATTCATGCCTTTCTCAAGAGTATTTGCGCGTCAGTGAATATAACGAACCCGGCTGGAATTGGAACTCGGCTCTCCGACTTCCAATTCCGAGTTGTTATCCATTACACCTCCAGCACACACAAGCTTACAGTTTCTGATTATCCCAAGCGGTTATCCATCTAAGTACTGACCAGTCTCGACGTTACTTAACTTCGTGAGTTTCTTTTAATTAAATCTTTCTCTTTCTCTCTCTAAGTCTTTCTTTTCCCTTCTCCCACTTTACCTTCTTTGTTGGTTTGTTTCATTCTTTCTTTATTTATTTCTCTTTCTATTGGAGAATATGATATATGAAGTTCTAAACATTGGAACAATTCAATTACTCAACATTGCCTCTTTATCTAAAGTTAACTTTTCAAAATTATAGAACTGTGAAACCGGTAAAGTTAATCTAAATAAATATCCTTAAAGACTCTAGACGCATTTTCAACTTCTTTTTCCTATATTTTACCCGTGTGTAATATATATATATATATATATATATATATATATATATATATATATATGAAAAATATAGTCTTAACATGTGCTATATATATGGGATAAAGTGCTCAATATCAGAGATAGAGCGTGTATATAAATCCTCAGGTGGCCTGAGGATTGCATCTAGCATGAAACAGACTGTTGCCTCTAAGTGTTGACTTCTATGTTCACTTTTATATATATATATATATATATATATATATATATATATATATATATATATATATATATATATTCGTTCGAGCACTGTGGGAAGAAAAGCGAATTTGTAAACAGTCACTATTACTGCTGATAATACAAGATTCTCCAAATGGAATTGAGTCCTCTAGGGGACTGGCGTGTTTATGAAAAAATACGCCTTCTTTCCTGACGGGCGTTGATATCCTAGGGGTTAGAATCTCCGACTGATACCAAATCGGTCGGGTTTAGGTCCCGGCTAGAAGCGATCATTTGAGGAGCTGTTATACAACGAAACAGTCTGTCTGTGGCTGATTATATATATATATATATATATATATATATATATATATATATATATATATATATATATAAAAAAGGTTATTGGTCTGAGTTGAATCAGGCCAGGAAATAGTACTATTAAATATTGGTCAATACACGTGTGAAAAAAATAAAGTAAAAATAACATGTAGAAGAAGAAGAATGGGAGGAGAAGACAAACAAGTGTATTGTAAATCTTCTCCTTCTTCTTCACATTTTTCTCCCCCTTTTCTATTACACCCAACGCCCTGCGTTTGTTTATTTATTTTTGAAAATAATGATATAGCGTTCATTAGTTTTAAAAAAAAAGCGTTAAAATGAGGTCATTTGATAAAAAAAACTCGCCTGAGGATTCCGTAATTTTGGAACCAAGGTAACGGATTCAACTGACCTCCTGATATATATATATATATATATATATATATATATATATATATATATATATATATATAAAGATTGTAGATTTAATTAATTTCTTCATAAGAATTCATTGAGTCTGGAATAAGAAACTCAACAGAATACAGAAAGCACTGGACGGACATTTCGTCCTTTTGGGACTCCTCATGTGGACGCACTTTGCTGATGAGTCCCGAAAAAGGACGAATATATATATATATATATATATATATATATATATATATATATATATATAAACTTTCTTATATTTATTTTTATTTTTACAGTGTGGCCGCAGACACCAAGTTATGGTAAGATCAAAAGGAAAGTCAGAAAAAAATATATAAAGATAACAGAAGGTCGCTTGATTCAGAGAAGCAAAAAAGCATCATTTAACAACAAACATTTGCGAGTAATACAACCCTTCCAAAACATATATGGAAACACCAAATGATATATCAAAACACACAAAAAATAACAAGGAAAATATTAAAAAAAAAACAGCACCAGCTGACAACAACACCTGAAAACGAAATAACCTTTATCTAAAGGGAACGTAATTATCTGAGTCTGGCTCAAGGTTACAAGCTACTTATACTTACTTCAACTAGACTGGTTGTAACTCAAGACAGGTAGCAGAGTCTATCCTGCTATATCTCAGATGGGTGGGGAAAATATGGATTCATGATTTACTGTGAAAGTAAACACAACAGACTAGGCGAGGGTTTGAACTCGTTTCGCCGATTACACTTTTGGCGCTGATAGCTATTACGCTGTCCGTACGTTTCTTCTTAAGCGGTTACATATATATGATAAGGTTCGATGTTGCTTAACTTCGGTACACCGAAGAAAACAAATGCTTCCAGCATGGCTTACACATAAGCCAACTGTAACGCATACTGTAACTGTCGCCATAACGGAAAATAATTACCAACGCAAACAAAATGGCAATGATTAGGTCTTGGAGAGGTTATAAGTGGTGCCAGGATTTAATCAAAACCTCTTAAGTGCATTGCTCTTATTTGTGGCACATCAAAGTCCCACTCAGTGTCATGGTAATTAATGAGATTTAATTAATCTTTCAATTCATCTTGTCCTTAATAATAGGCAGAGAAGAAAGCGTTTCTCAAAATCTAAACTATACACACGTGTATACTCAGGTGTGATATGTACACACATTTATACGTACATAAGTACTTAACAGTCACACGGTACATATTTATGGTATAGGATGCGGCAGAAATATATCCAACATTTCAATCTGTCATCTGTGTGGCTCTAGGGAATTTATGCAAGTGGCAATGGTGTTTTCATCTAGCTAATATCTTAACATTTTTATTTTCAGATATCATCATTGACCACTATGAATTGGACCGATGCACATATTGCGTTTGCTGTTGACACCCTTTTTTTTTTTTAGACTAGTGAATCTGTAATTGCAACACAGAGCTTTTCGTGCTAATTTCATATTCCGTCGGAATGATACTGTTCCGAGTAGAAAATAGATACTGTTATTGTAAAAAATATTTTTTATTTGTATAATTTTCAGTGCCATAAATTCAGCGCTTAAAAGAAAGACCTCGAAACGCTCGAAGCTTCCAGGTGATGAAAAACTTTAGAAATAGTCTACAACAATGTTTGGATGGCGTCATTTTAAAAACCAAATTAACACAAATTCTAACCCTTTCTTTAAACATTTGTGTAACACCTATCCTGACTTCACTCTAAAAGACCGGCCGTTGGTCCTGTTCTGGTCCAGTATTACAGGTTCAATCAAAGTCTCCGGTTCACAATGTCGATTTGATTCCACTTTCCAGCCACGTTGTGATTTTTGATCCTGCAGAGCAATTAACAAATCGTAGATCCCGGAAAATTCAACTGGTCTACCTGTAAGTTCGTTGGGGGGAGAATCGGACCAAGCAAAAAAATCAAATATGAACAAGTCGATTCGAGTCCAGATAAAAATTTATGTATATGTATATAAGGAAGAAATTGGTACAAAAAAGAATAATGCTTCTTTTGCAAACAAGTAGTGCATATGAAATAGAGTCTAAAAAAAAAAACAGAAAAAAACAAATATTGCAAATAATTCTGAAAGGAGAAAAGTAGTTTTGGGGTTCACCCTTTTTGTTCTTGGTAGTTGCCATAATTATTTCACGATCAGGATATAAGGAAGGTTCACTGGCAGTATTGTGCCAATATTGCAGATAAATGGAGTTCACTTCCTCCCTTATTACAGCGGCAAGCGGACGCTTTCACTCTCACTGCCTATCGCTCTCTCTCTGGTCGACTTCGACTCCGACTGGATTGACTCGACTCGACTGTCTTCGCACAAACACGCGCTTAAGTTAACGCGGTGGTAGCGACCAAAAAAACGGGGTGTTGGTAACTTAGAATACAACTTGATTGCTGACCTCTCCCTCTTCATGATTAAATGAACAGTCTTTCTTCTCAATTGGTATCCCACAGTTTATATAAGCACTATTTTTTTTACATTTTCTATTAATAATTCTGTCGAAGCACAGATTCTCTGAACACAAACTTCACCCGGATTATCTTTCCCATATATAAACAAAATTCTACATTTCTATAATTATTAATATTTCAAGGGTGACCATTGCTCTCTGTCACATTTGCAATTGCAGATATCTTGTTTTTTTTTTGTCAACATTTAAAAGGTGGAAGGTATTTCTGTAGCACACTTTATTTGTCTGTTTCTGCTGTGTGATCATGCCTGTGTGATTTACGTTAGAAATTAATTAAGAAAAGTTAATTTAAACCAGAAATCAAGAGCAAGAAAGTTAATTCTGGAAAATATTTAACATTATAAGATCAACTTAGTCAGACAAAGGGATGCAATGGGATACTCTGTTCGAGTTGCCAATTTCGGCTACCTCGAACTACCATCAAACTTGACGAACGAAAGTCCTCTCGGGGAAGCATCGTGCCTCGAAAGATTGCTGGGCTTCAAACTCACACTTGATCTCAAGTGGAACTCGTACATACGATCTATTGATAAGGATCCAAGTAAAATGGTTGGCTCCCTGTACAACTGAAGTAATTACTTGACCCCTCCTGCTATCCTCTGCCTTTACAAGATCCAGATCAAGCCAAAAATGGAGTAACGTTATTATATTTGGGCGGGAGCTGCCCAGACCGCACTCTCCAGCCTTGATAGAATTCAAAAGCGTCTTCGAGCTCTTGTGGGTGAAGAACTATTCTCCACCTTTCAATCTCTCTCCTACAGACAGGATGTGGCAAGCCTGTCACTGCTGTACCGCTACTTCCACGAAAAGTGCTCAGACGAACTACATTTCATGGTCCGGCCGCGGCGGATATTCACAGCAAGAACACGCCGTGCCACTTATAGTAGCAAATCACCCACATTCCCTCCGTATTCCATTAGTGAGAAGTAAGTTCAACTCAAGCAGCTTCTTCTCGTGATCCCCTGCCCTGTGGAACCAACAACTAACAGGGTGTGTTCTTCGATCCCTACAATCTTAACCTGTTCAAGGCTGGGGTAAATCGTTGTCTCTCACTCCTATATACACAAATGGCCTCCAAACATAACCGTCTACCTCGAGTGGCCCCTAGCCCTTGTAAGGATGAACCGCGCTGTAAAAAAAAAAGTAGAGAATTGGTTACATACATAAGTTCAACGCTACTAAATTTAGAATTGAATTCTTCTCATCAGTAGTCAAATTAAAGCATCTCCGCGCCCTTGTGGGTGATGAATTACTTTCCACCCTACAATCCCTTTCCCACAGGCGAAACGTCACAAGCCCCTCGCTGCTCTGTCGCTATTTCTATGGAAAGTGTACATTGTTTAGTACCACCGGTTCTAACCTTCACGGCTAAAACCCACCATGCCACGCCCATTGTAACGAACCACCCTCATTCTCTTCGTATTCGTATTTGGTGAGATGGAAGTTCCACTCAAGCAGTTTCTTCCCACGAACCGCTGTACAGTGGAACAGACTCCCAAGTGGATGCTTTCCCAATCATTACAATTTTAAACTGAGGGTTAACCGTTATCTTCCCCATATATTTACATAAACTGTACTTCATACTCTCTAACTCTCTATCCTGAGTGTCTCTCGGGCCTTGTGCAGGATGGATATCATAGTAAAAAAATGTAACAAAGAATTCTGCATTTCAAACACAACGTTCTCGCTCGGACATGTAAACAGAACATTTAATAAGGTGATTTTCTAAGCGTAGCTTAGATGTGGCACAAGGCCGAAAGTATGGAGCACCCAGTGAAGCTTAAGAACCGCTGCTTTGTGGAACTGACTCCCAAGAGGATGCTTCTGTAACACTTGAATCTTAACCTGTTCAAGTCAGTGGTCAACTGTTATCTTCCACGCATATCCCCATAAAGTGTGTCTCTTTGTAACTCTACCTCGAGTAGAACCTTTTAAAGGTTGAAAAATATTGTGAAAGAATTAGTTTATTTTAATAGCAAACCGAAAAGTTGCAAGTAGAGATATTTAGTATTTAGCAGTGTTTGGTAAGCGTGTAAGCAGCACAAGACTTTTGCCTTAAAATTCTATATTACTCGACCAACACGTAACGTTGTGTTCTTGCAACGTTGGACATTTGGTGCATTTTCATTGGCAGACATGTGATGTTATGGTGACGTCACTGCAACGTTACAATCAACTATTTTCCTAACTCCAAAATTCAGCTCTAATCCTTAACAACGGTTACCGTATGATCACCAAAGTTAAACAACGTCAAGCCTGATCAGTACTCAAATGAGTAACCAATTGAGAATAACAGGTGCAGTAAGCTTGGATGTAATGGTGGTACAATGGATATTAGCTCGGAATTATTCATCTGAGATTCGAATTCCAATTCCAGGTTTCTTATATTCATTTACGCGCAAATACCCTTATCTCAAAAAAAAAAATTGTTACAATCAAAAATTATTTTCTAGTTTTAAATAACCTGCAAATGTTTGATAAGCAATAGAAAACGAATCACCCGTGTCTCGTTGAGTCAACCTTGTTGTGTTTACTACTGTTTACATTTAGTTTTAGGAAGAGTTTGTAAAAAAAGAGATATTTTAAAAATACATTTATTTGCAGTTATTGAGGTTGCTTTCAATATTAAAAATTTGTCTGTTTGAAGAAAGTTGAACAATAAAAGCTTGGAATGTCAAATTTCGTCGTGTTGGGATTTGATACAATAACATAAAAATATTGTTGCAGGGCTGCGCGTTATTCGGCCGTTTAGAATAAACAAACGATTTTGATTGAAAGAATAAAATTCAGTAAAAAAGACAACGTAGTTTCAACAAATGAACATTAATTTCATATAACGACAAGAATACAAGCAATTGGTCATGGAGTGGAAAGTAATGTCTTTTTGTTTGGGTTAATAAAATTCTGAAATAAAATATAAATTCTCTTTGTGTACGGATGTGAGAAACAATAAAATGTTGTTATATGTGTGTTTGTATGAAAACGTCAACATATGTATGCATGGTTCATAATAAAAAGGTTACAAGAGATAGAATTTGTTTCTTACTGTGGACGGTGTTGCTGTAGTCTGAAGTGATCTCTTTGAAGTTTGTCAGCGCTGTCGTTTTTAGCCTGAGAGCGTGGTGTTCACAAGCGAGAGTGGCTGATGACAGCTGTGTGTATTCTGTTTGGGGCCGGATTTCGTGTGTTTTGTACACTTTCTCGTAAGAAAATCGGCTCCATCCCCTACTTACTACACGATAATAAATTTACATCTTTCTTTCCCCAACTCATTATATATAACTTGTTGATATCTTTCTTTCTCCCACTCTCTAAATATAACTTCTGGCAAGCATACAAGATACAAAGTTCACAGAGTTTTATATAATAATAATTTTTAAATAATTTGGACTACAAGAAGCGAATAGACTACATTTCAAAGCACAGCCTTTTCTTCACTTAACAATATATATAAAAGATATAACATTCTTTTCGCATTTTGAAAAATTGACACCTGAATTTTGGACTACAAGAAGCGAACTGAACTATGTTTCAGAGCACAGCTTTTTCTTCACTTAACAATATATATACAAGATATAACATTCTTTTCGCATTTTAAAAAATTGACACCTAAATTTTGGACTACAAGAAGCGAATTGGACTATGTTTCAAAGCACAGCTTTTTATGCACTTAACAATATGTATAGAAGGTATAACATTCATTTCGTATTTTTAAAAATTGACATTTGGATGTTGGACTACAAGAAACGAATTGGACTATGTTTCAAAAAGCTTAAGGTTTAAAATTATTATTAAATAAGGTTTTTTCTTCACTCAACAATATGTATAGAAGTTTTTTTTTCTTTTTTGTATTTTTTAAAATTGAAAATCAGTGATTTAAATGATCTCTTGTTTCCTGTTTTTGTATATTTCTTCTTTACATGTGAACACGCAGTCGCCTGTAATACACCAACACGCAACGTTTAAATGCCATAATACTTTCTTCACTCAACAATACACATAAAAGGCATAAGATTTCTTATCGTATTTTTTTTTAAATTGAGATTGGAATGTTGGGCTACCAGAAGCGAATTGGGCTGCGTTTTAAAGCCGAGCGTAATTTAGAATTGTCTTTCTTTTCATTAGTAGCCCAAGTTAGCTTAGATTATTGCAAAACTTGCACCTAAATGTCTCAAGTAACAAAATTTAAAGCCTGCTAGAGCTGACCTTTTAAAAGGACCTAATCTAGTGTTGAATTACCCCATCTTGTTTGCCAGGGGACTCCTAATACTCGCTAAGTGGCGTTGTATAAAGCAGTATAAAAAGAAAGGGCCCTTCTTTCTCTCTCTTCTACTACTCTTCCACCACAGGATGTCGTAGGGATAAAACGTCTCTCTTTTCCCCTTTGGGGTCATCTTATTTTCCAGCGAACCTCGTGTCGCACAATACTCTCTTGACATTATCTCCTGTTCAAAAAAACTTCATCCGATTACAACAATATCACCACTAGAACTATTCGCATATTAGGCTGAGTCATAATTAATTTCCATTTCGAGAAACCAACTGTAATGACGAATATATCATTCTAATTAAACATTTCTTAAATATATCAACCAATCAATTAGCAACGCTGTCGCAGTGTTATGGTGACGTTGCGAACTTCTGTAGCTGAAAAGATTACGCACTGGTTAAATAACATCAGAATACATTTTCTTCACTTAGGAATTCAAAATGGCCCCTTGCATCTTGGTGGCATTATCTTCTTGCTTGGAGTGTTAACTCTATAACCATCTACTTGGAGTGGCTCTGGGTCTTTGTACAGGGTAATATCTTTGCATAAGATGTTTAAAATTGAGATTGGAATTGTGGACTACCAGGTCCGATTTGGGCAACGTTTGAAAGCCCAACTTTACTGAATTTAGAATTTACTTTATTCTCATTAGTAGCCTAAGTTAGCTTATTGTAAAACTGGCCTGTAAAAGTCTAAAGTAACGAAATTTAAAACCTACTAGAGCTGGCATTTTAAAAGTACCTAATCTAGTGTTCGATTACCCCACCTTGTTTGCCAGGGGACTTCTAATGCCCGCTAAGTGGAGTTGTATAAAGCGGTATAAAAAAGGCCCCCACTTCTCTCTCTCTCGTCTACTACTCTTCAACTACAGGATGTCGTAGGGATTAAAAGTCTCTCTTTTCCCCTTTGGGGTATTTTTAGTCTCCAGCGAACCTCGTGTCGCGCAATACTGCACAATACTCTCTTGACATTATCTCCTGTTCAAAAAACTTCATCCGATTACAATAATATCACCACTAGAACCATTTGCATATTAGGTTGAGTCATAATAAGTTTCTGTATCGGGAAACCAATTGTAATGAAGTATATAACATTCTAATTACAAGTTCCTTAAATGTAACAGATGATGAAAAAAGGGGTCACATATGACAATGTTCAATCTAAAATGCAGTGCATTGACAAGGATAAAACCGACCGCAAAAGCTGGGTTTTATAGAAAAAAAAATGAATGTTGCGCATATGGTAGGATCGTCGATGTATTATTCACTGAAACACTATATGCACATTTATACATCAAACAACTGCAACGTGTCCTGCACTCGTTGAGGGAAAATCTTGTCTAAAACGACGCAAGGTCGCATACAGCAAAAATAACACAGGAAAAATTTTGGAATTCGACTGGTTCATTCTGTCACACCTGCCATATTCACCTGATCTTGCATCAACCGATTATTACCTGCAAAATGCTTTGATATGAAAGAATGAAATCCAGATTCAAGAGTTCGTCGAAAACTTTGAAGTTAGAACCTGTGGAATTTTGCTAGAAATTTATGGAAGAGCTAGCTTGTAAGCAACAAGCCATTGCAAATAATGGCGAATATATAACTGAACAGAATATAATTGTAATTTAATTTTTGAAGAATAAAGTTGATAAAGCAAAACGTAATATATTTATGACTTAAATCAATTTATATCTCCTTCCAACATAACAAGTTATCATTCTTCAACTAGTCTGGTCAGAAACTGGTAACGCAATGCCGTCACACGATCAATACGACATCCCGTTGGGATCGCGGGCAATACATTAGTGTAGTTTGTCAATCTTTTACAGTTGACGATTTCTTTTTTTTATGTTGACTGTTTTTTTTTTGTTTTTTTTTTGTTTTTTTTTTTAATTAAATAAAAAGATACAATTCATGTGAAATTAGATATTCTCTGTTATAATTTTTTCAATCCGTGCCTCTATAGAAGAGAGATAGGATCTGAAAACTGACGGAAATTTGTAACCGAAACGCAATTTCTGTCTTTTAGTCGGGTATATTTAATAATCGAGATATCCACCCACAGAGATTGGAGATTGTAAAAAGTAGCAGATATTGGAGTGTGTTCTTGTCGATTTCTAGTTGTCGTTTCGAGATATTTCAACCTGATCTCTAATTTCATAATTTTTTTTTTTTCAGAGACATCTTCAGATAATTTCTGAAGAGGAATGTCTTAGGTTTAAGTGACTACTTAGACATTTTGAATTTCTTTTTCTTTTTAATTATTAACCATTGGCTGGATACGCTAGTAAATTATATCTAATCATACAAACAATTTCAACAAAAAAAATTACGGTTTTTTCTTGTTTTTTTGTTTTTTTTTTATTTATTTTGGTTTATTTATTTTCTTTTCAACATATGCAAAAGTCTGAGAAAATGTAAATTTTTATTGCAACGCAATTTTTCTCATGGGTTCGTTAAATGAAAATGGGTTGTTAATCATATGCCCATAACAATCATATATACATATGTATTTCGAGAAGTATACACAGTCAATTGTTGATACCCTTTGACGTGTGGACGGACGAGTCGGTCTACGAAACTTTGGAGTCGGAATGCTGAAAGTAACATCAATCAGCTCAGTGACAGACCTTTTACTTTATATATACACACACACACACATACACACAGACATATATATATATATATATATATATATATATATATATATATATATATATATATATATATATATGATATAAAAGGCTCAAACACTAATATTCCATGGTTACGATTATAATGTAATAAATTATAACCATTATAACCTAATGGAATATTAGTACTTGAGCCTTCTATATTATATTCTTGCTCTGTCCTGGACATTGAGTTCTACCTGGATTCTATTCTCTTGGTATATTTGTATACACACACACACACATATATATATAAATATATATATATATATATATATATATATATATAAAGAGAGAGAAGGGGAGAAATAGATATGGATTAAAAATTATTTATCTGAAATATCCGAACAATGTATGGAATTCGTGAAAAGCAAGTGGATGTTTTTTTTTAAAGTGAACACTGAGGTCGACATAGACTGGCAACGGTCTGTTTAATGCTTGAACGCAATCTTCAGACCATGTGTTGCGTGGTAACTCGACTACTCATAAATGGTCGAGTCACCACACATAGATGTTGACCTCAGTGTCCATTTTTATATTTGCACACGCTCTATCCCTGGCATTGAGTGCATTTACCCATAAACATAGCTTACCTTAAAACTATATTTTCATCATACATATATATATATATATATATATATATTTAGAGAGAGAGAGAGAGAGAGAGAGAGAGAGAGAGAGAGAGAGAGAGAGAGAGAGAGAGAGAGAAAAGTGTGCTGGATTACTATGGGATATCCATCCTTTTATATGGTAATGTATCCATGATAGTCTCTTCATGGACGACGAGACAGCTAGAGGAAACAGAACTCTGGTTCTACAGAAGAATGTTGACCATTCCATGGCCAAGGAATGTAAACAACGGGCAAGTTAATGGGAGAAAACTGGAAGCAACAGAAATGTAGTTCTACAGAAGGATACTGAGAATTTCATACGAGTAAGTCTTAAAGGAAATGGCAACAAAAAGAACACATGCTCAGAATCAGGAAGAGTCAACTGAAATTCCTTGGAAGAATGAGGAAGGAAGAAGGTTTAGAAAACTTAAACCTCACATGCCAGAGAGATAGGGGAAAGTAGCGAGCGACCTACCTGACTTGACTGTGTTAATGAATAGCAGAACGTGGGACGGGAGCCTTAGCAAACTGCTAAGGGATACAAGAGATAGGAAATTGTGGAGAGCCCTAATCATCTATGTCACATAAAAGAATAAAAGGTACCTCGTTTAACTCCATAATACTATAATATTCAATGTAAATATTTAGTGGGTCTTATATGCCATCAACTCCGGTATATTAATTAAGACGATTGATCCAAACTGAATTTCATTGGAACACACATGCATTCTCGAGATAAATGCGAACAGTATTTTAAAACTGGATCAATTACAATTTAACAATATGAGATAGATGTATAAACGCAGTTTAAATAAAAATTAATATTCCTAAAAATGAAAATATGATACCCACAGGACTGATTGAACGTAAGAGGCCAGAGGAGAGCAACGTACAACCTACCTGACGAGATGGTTTGGGAGAGATGGCAAAAAGACAAAAGTTATTAAGAACTACAAAGGACAGGAAATTGTGGAGAGCCATGATCACCAAAGTCCTGAATTGACACGGTCCATAGAAGAAGAAGAAGAAGAAGAAGAAGAAGAAGAAGAAGAAGAAGATTAAAAAAACAAAAACAGCGTAGCTAACAAGATAAGGGAAGATAGGTACAGTTTTTTTATGAGTAACATAGGTACAATTTTTTAGGGGAATATAAGTACATTTTGAGCTTTTAAATGCTAATTTATTTCGTCCAATATATTACAAGATTTTGCTAGTATGCAAAATGTATATAGGCTGTAGTGAGTGCATACTAATTCCAATCTAAAACATATAAATACATTAAATTTAATAAACATTTAAAATTACAAAAAAGTTAATTTCTGGCTTTGTTTGTGCGAGAGTTTATGGAGAGGTGGAATAAGACAAAAATATTATTTCGTATATATATATATATATATATTTCGTATACATATATAAGTGTGTGGATTTTAATTTGGAAATGAAAACTCTCAACTAGTTTATCTTTAATATGTTTTTTCAAGTCGGTTCTCTATGTCGGGCGAAACAATTTTTCTTTCCAGAATCTATCTTACATATCTATAATTCTGCCAATCGTCCATACTTAGAATATTGCTGTTCTTAATTCTTCCACACGCTGTAACCCCCCTTGCGTCTTAGTGGCTTTACTACCTTGTTTGGGGTGATTCCGATTTTAAAAAAATATAAATAATTTAAACCGATATCCTTCTGACGTCATTTTAAATTGGCACCTTTCTTTCATATATTATGCTTAAATTTCATATTTTCTTGATTTCAGATAAAAAACATTTAAATTATTTAATATATTTCAGTTAAATTTTCACTTTCCAAAATCATAATTACAGTTTAGATACATGGTGCGAAGGATATCAGTTTAAGCTGATGCTAAAAGATTAAAATATCCCTATATTTCTCCAATCGGGTCCATTTCATTATCCTACATGCAAATATCTTGGGAAAAGTGGGAATCTATACCTCCACCCCAGCTATTGGTTGAACAGTATCTGGAAAATCCTTATTTAAAAAAAAAAAAAAAGGTTAATTATTCCTACAACCCAAAATGTTTCGTCTTTAAATAATCCACAAAGGGTTGATAAACCGTAAAAAGTAAAATCACTAGCTACATTTCGCATTAAAACAGAAGCGGACTTACATGGCCACAACGCAACCAGTAACAATCGATTCAACGAACCAACTACCATATTATAGGCTATGAATAGATACTTACCAACTCAAGGAGCCCATACAGCTAGGGTTTCGGGTGCCGCAATCCCCTTCCCCAAGAGAATTTTGAAATTTGACCAATTACAAGGGAATTTTGAGGTCATTATGAGAGCATATTCTAAGGCCAACATCAATTACCTCAACCCATTTAATCCATTTATCACTAAAATGGCGTTATTTTTATAACAGACACTTAAAAAAAATCGACTTTCTTGAAATTAAAAAAAGTTGCCTCAGGGTCTCCTCTGAGATTAGGGAACCCGAAACTTAAGCTTCAATAGTTTTATAGTAGATACGCCAGTTCATTAAGGGCTTATTTTACCGCACGAAGCCGCTTTTACCCTGTGATATATGAAAATGTATATAGATCCAAAATCCATGTCCAAAATATATATTCGATAATGTATGAATATTAATTAATGTATGAATATTAATTAATGTATGAATATTAATTATCATTTGATAATGTCAAAGTAGTGTAGAGTTTTATTTTTTTTTTTTTACAAACGAATTTGAAAAAAACTATTTTTAACAAAAAGATTTGAATCTTTTATGCTAAATCTTTTTCTCTGTGCTTAGAGAAAAAAACCTAAATGCAAAACAAATGAGGAACATGTGAAAAGGAAAGATTTTTACTATAATTCTTTTCTTTCTTTGACAGACTATAGTGTTTCCTAGGTATAATTAAAATATTAGTTATCAAATCTGAACGTTAGCTCTTAACGATAGCATTTTCTCGAAATTATTTATGTTTATCTGTCTATTTCTAATAGTGTTGGAGAATTAGGTGAGCCCAAAGCGATACCATTGATTTGTATGTTTAAGTGACCACTATATCAATAAGTTTTTAACTATATATATATATATATATATATATATGGAATTATATTTATGCATATATATATATATATATATATATATATATATATATATATATATATATATATATATATATATATATATATATATATATATTGGCATCAGAAACAATATTTCAAATTAATACTACATGTGTGTGTGTGTCAATTCGACGTGGTGTAATGGTTAGTAAGTCTGCCTCGATAGATCAATTACGACGGAATAGTGAGTTTAAATACTAACGGATGTTTGATACTTGCAGCCTTGTGCCACAACTTAGCTTCAGCTTAGTAAATTGACATATATATATATATATATATATATATATATATATATATATATATATATATATATATATATATATATATATATAAGCTAACTAAGATCTTCCTTCCAGGTTCAAATAAATAGTATATCGTAATCGGTAATAGGCAAGCTATCGGTTCGGACCTGCTAGATATTATTATTACATAACTATTTTTATAACTGGGGTTGCGCCGTGGCTCATATAGAAATAAGTTCATCCCTTACCTAATTAATACCTGTTTTACGTTTTGCAAGCGATTTTACTTACATGTAGCCCACCGATTTAGTGTTTACTGTTTAGTGTTTACTGTTTACTGTTTAGTGTTTACTGTTTACTGTTTACCTTTATTAAAAATTCCCTTTTCTTTGACGAATGGTTTAAATATAAAAAAAAATATATTTAAAAAAATGAATGTAAGAAAAAAATCTTCATTTCAATTTTTCCCTCGATACATGATTATTATTATTATTATTCGTTTTTTTTTTTATTTGTCGTACAACATTATCCATGTGGGCTTTGTTGATCAACAAAGGAAAGAAGACGTCACTTTTTTTAAAGAAATTTTTAAAAATAATAGTTGCTTTTCATTGTCGGCAGGAATGTCGTAGTACTTTCCGCACCCCTGAATTGACAAGTTTTAATTTATTAACCTCTTTAAGGTAGATTATATTGTAATGAATGTCAGTTAAGCAAATGAATGCTGTGATGACGGCTTCAAAACCTGCACGATAAATGTTTTAACACTGCGTAGGCTCACACTGAGTGCCTGTTACATTTCATTAACAATCGTAATTTAGACTGTCATTTTAAGGTAACAAAACCATTTGCACTAAAAATTTAGACCTGACCCATTTATTTTAGCGAAAAAACTAATTATTCACTAACTATGCTGGTAAACGTGTCACGACAAAGGTTTGAATCGCAACGAACACCATTTTACGGCTACTATATCCAGCTAGTATTGTCAATGTATAGTAGTACAATTATTCACCAATAATAATGACCTGAAATACGTTTTTGCAACCCTGAGAAAATTTTATCTTTATCTCGAATTCTGCAGAAGTATTTGTGAAAATAAACTTAGATGGTCTTATTATTAAAATTAGATTTATCTAAACCGCATTATTCAAAGTTAAAATAATCATTAATATTGATAGAGATATTCAGATAATTTATATAAGATAAATTTTATTTATGTATATATGTATCAATATCAGATTAAAGTATTTGTAAATAAGTAATTATATCTTAAACTTCTGTTCGTGTTTTTTTTAATCTGTGTTTCAATGGTACAGAAAATTAACGATGGGTATAAGTGTCGTCTGATATTAAATTTTGCGTGGGCGGATATCGCTATGACAATACTTTTCAATTGAATAAAGTTAATAAGAGTTGAGAAAAAACGTTTTGAAAAATTTATCGTATATTCTTAGGAAAAAGAAATTTGAAATATTAGGAAATCCAGATGTTAAAATATAAATAATCTTTCTACGTAACGCGCAGACAAATTATTAAAAACTGATTTCGGAATTTCAAAAAATAACTGAATTCCTATGATAGACAATTACAATTTTTTAGCAAAATAGTTTTTTTTTTTTTTTTGTTTTTGTTTTTTTTTAGTGATAGACTAAATAAACGGTTTTCTTCTTACTTAATAAATAGATAAATTGAGTTCAACTAAGTTTATAAAAATACTAATTTACAATCATACGTAGGTGAATGTTACTCTACTAGTGTCAGAGGTCGGAATTCGAATCATCAAAATTCTGAAATGCTGCTTTACAAAGATAGAGTTTCCCTACTTGAAAATCTGGTTTTGTGCTATATCAAGTCAAGTTTAATAATTACCAACAGACTAAAAATAAGAACTTATTTCAGATACAAAAGTAACGCCTTTGTAAATTTCAATGTCGCCAAAATGGGTAAAGACCGATTTCCCTTCATTGTAAAAATTACTCGTATTTATTTGGTTTCCACACAGAAAAAAGAAACACGGGCTGCGTGACTAATTTTGTCAACGTAACCAATCGATTGAGCCTTATAAACACAATTTTACTCGTAGACTCAAGAAATGACAGAAAATTTAAGCTACTTATAAATTGCATTTTGTTTTGTAAGAATAAAATATGAAAAAAAAATATCTTGCATTTTGCTGTTTATTCAATATTTCTTGGCTGTTAGACTCTAAACAAGTAACTATAACTTTCTATTCAACAATGAGTATTATTTTTACATCACCAGAGATATAACGAGGAGAATTTATGACGTAAAAGTGAGTGTATATGTGTTTTACACACACACGCACACACACACAACACACACACACACGCACACACGCACAGCGTTTTATGTATGTTGACTAGTATATAACTTAACTCTAGTATTACTGTTACTTTACAATGTCAGATTCCATCAAAGCAGCGCAATTCAATAAGCAATTCAAATTTGCCTCCCTTGATTATAACTTTTTTTTTGGTAACTGATGACAATAAAGGAATAATTCCGTTCTTTTCTATATATCATTAGAAAAAGTATTAAAATACTATCTTAAAAAGGCTGACCCGAGACAGGAGGAATTAAAAGCGTCGTATTTGCTGATTGTCTCATAAATTAGTAAAGAGATATTTTGTTGTGGTGGTAACATGAGATATGTTCGGTTCGAGTGGCATTGAGTAATGCCACCTGTTGTCACAACAACGAAATGTATTACATTGATATATATATATATATATATATATATATATATATATATATATATATATATATATATATGGTGCGATGAGTAATTTTTAATTTTTTTTGTTTTTGATTCTGTCGACAGAACAGTATAGTAGGGTCAGTTGGGCATCGTCTAGGAGAAAAACAACACCATGACACAATTCACTCCGCCAGAAATTTGGAAACAGCATGCTGTACTGATTGACATTCGCACCGGAATCTCCAATACGAACATTTCAGAGTGTTTGGGTGTCAATTTGAGAACACTACAAAGGATTCGAAAAGAGTTGGATGAGTCTAATGGTGATTACGAAGGTACGGCAGCTCGAAAAACTCACTCTGATCGTTCTAATAAACCCCGAATTTGTTGGTGAGGGCCTCAGATACAACACGGAGGTCTACACCAAGTGCATTGAGGAGGTAGTGCTGCTCTGGGTCAAGACAACAGGACTCTGTCCCATGCCACATATACGCAGGGGGGACGAGGTCATGGCTGTCAGACAATTTCTGCGACCACATCACCCCCCTTACATCTGGCTGCCTAACTTCCCAGACTGCAACCGCCTTGATTATTTAGGTGTGGGTCACAGTTGAGTGAGGAACCATGATAAACAAGGCAAGGATTATGGTAGTATTCACCAACATAAACAAGAAGACCGTTCAGAAGAGATGCAGGAAATTCTGAAGTCGTCTGGAGGCCGTAATTGAAGGCAATGGCAATTTGATTGAATAAATATACACTTTAGTATTTCAAGATATATTTGTGTAATTTTGTTAAATATATCTGTTAAACTGAGATGTTAGTATTATTTTCATTTTGGCATTATTTAGACGAGAATTTATCCATCGTACTTCATATATATATATATATATATATATATATGCAAATATATAGAAAAATAGAAAAGAACCGTTAGGTTAATAATCCAAAGTTCTTTAGTATTTTTGTTTTTATTTTAAAAAAAAAAAAGTGCTGAATACATAAGTAGAGCCTAAATTATAATTATTTTTTAAAAACATGATTCCATCGCTACATAAGAGTTCTCATGTTTCAAAAGCAGAAGCTAAAAAAAACAGCCCTATTTCACCCTCAAGCTAATTTTGGAATAACTAATCTTGAAATTTACAGAGCTTTATAAGCATATACATTCGTAATATATATATATATATATATATATATATATATATATATATATATATATATATATAGGAGGCCTGATGATTGCGTTTAGCATGAAACAGTCTGAGTGTTGGCTTCAATGTTCACTTTTATATTTATATATGCTCTATCTCTGATGTTGAGCAATTTAACCTATAAATATAGCATACCTTAAAACTATAGGAATGTACTCGTCAAATATTTGCATATGTGTTTATGAATTCATATAGATAAATATGTGAGAATGTGTGTATATATGTGTGTATATATGCATGTGTGGACACATTTACGTGAAAACATATGTTTAAATTGATGCGAAATGCGTATGGAAGTAGGCACATATGTGTATGTGTATTTATATGTGTATACAGAAGACTGTGTATGTATGTAGGTATATGGATTTGTGTACGTTCTCTAGTTCTCCTATCCTTTCTCCTCTTCTCTTCTTTTTCATTTTTTTTTTTTTTTTTTTTTTTCCATTCTTGAAAAATCATCTCTACTCCCTTCTTTTATTCGGTGAATAAGAGGTCATCACTACTACTATCGCATCTCCTAGAGACATATATCTCTCTCCTTCCCTTCCTACTTTTTGGAACTATCTTAAAACACAATTTCCGTTAATTTTCTTTTTCGTTTGATTCCTGGAAGAATTTTTTAATCCATTCATTGTTTTGAAACCGCCAGGTCTGACGAAGCGAAATCGAATTCTCGATTTTGCGAAATAAAATATTACCATGGCTTTCTGACGTCTCCGATTTGTTAATTAATTATCACTTGCTCTGTAATTACATTGAGCTCTCGGTATTTATATCCTCCCCGGAATTATCCATACGGATTATCAATTAGCTTTACCATATTATATATATATATATATATATATATATATATATATATATATATATAATGAAAAACTTGGTAATCCGTATGGATAGTCCCAAGGAGGATGAAATCCTGAGAGCTCAATGTAAATTCAGAGCTAATAATTTAAAGAAAAACAGACCACTTTAAGGCTCCATTGTAATAGTTTATTTCACCAGAGACCTTTTAAAGTACTACGGAATTTCAGACATCACTTTCAAAAGGTGAGCCGAAAAATGAAATGAAAATTTACACTTTTAACGAGTAGTATAAAGTTTATGTAATTTAACAGAGAAGGTGGCGAGGAGTGGTGTGAGAGACATGGTTGAGTTTAGA
Source organism: Acanthosepion pharaonis (assembly GCA_903632075.3). NCBI lineage: Eukaryota > Metazoa > Mollusca > Cephalopoda > Sepiida > Sepiidae > Acanthosepion > Acanthosepion pharaonis. Next base: position 252,532 of record CAHIKZ030003885.1, on the reverse strand, counting down.
GAGGGTTTATTTTTATATTTCCTTCTATCATACTTAATATTGAGGAAGGACGGGGCAAGGATCACACATTGAACTATTTAATCAGTCAAATCAACGGAAGTGATATGTTGAAATGGAAGGAAAGAAAAAAAAAAAAGGAAATAAAGAGAAAGATGTATTTAGATTTATATATATATATATATATATATATATATATATATATATATATATATATATATATATATATATATATATATATATATATATATATATATATATATATATATATATATATATATATATATATATATCAATATTACGCTTCAATGCGATCTTTAGACCAAGATCATCACACTGAAGCATCACACTAGTCACTAAACAGTGTTCATATGCTTACGGTCAAATCACGCTGAAACACCGGTTCTCGTACGATCACCGAAGTTAAGCAGCGTAGAGCCAGGTCAGTACTTAGATGGGGGACCGCTTGGGAACACCTGGTACTGTAAGCCCCCAAAGTCCACCCCTTACCTCACAGTCGGTTGGTGGGTGTAAACGGTAGTGTCAGAGCTATGCCGCCCGGAACTTCGTTCCTGGTAGGGCCACCCAGGTCTGACACACACGCCGGCTAACAAGGGCTCTGGTGAAAATCCAAGGAGCGTCTGCATCGGTAACCGGCGGCTTCTGGTCGTTCCTGTCTCTGCGTCTGTGGGAATCCCGCGGCAAGCAAGAACGTTATTCGAGTAGGCCTGGGTACCGTACTTCTGTAATTTATCCCAAGAATCTTCTTCTCGTAACAGGAAGAAGCCGGCTCAATCCGCCCAGGGTGAATGCCGCATCAGTACAGTACAGTAGTTGATTCATATGTCTACACTGTCTATACCTATAAACGTTCTATCTCAGACATTGTATTGAACACATTTCCTCTATAAATATAAACATGGTTGCAAAAAAAAAGAGAAGGACAAGAAGGAACAATTATATTAAAAGTCAAATTTACATTAAAAGTAACATTTCATAACAGACACTAGTTTACATATAATCTTAATGGTAATATTAGCCGTTTCCTTATAAGGAAACATTTGGTATTTATTGACCGAGAAGCCAGTAATACTGTTGGTTGAAATTTCTAAAATCTTTCTTATAAAACATTTTTCAGGAAATAAGTTTCCAAAATTCAGTGGCTGTTATCGTTCTTTCCAATATTAACGACCGTTTCCTTCCAAAACTTTTATTTTAATTGGTGTAGAATGTCAACAATTTGATGATGTCATTATTTTCCCTTCGGGTTAAATGTGCTATTCCTTTCAGTTGTTGCTGCTGTTGGTAGTCCTCAAGTGGTATGGTTTCTGTTATATGGCACAGTTCTTTGTTTGTGATTGCCAGACCCCAATGTTAGAAAAGGATGGTCGTGGCGAAGACGAACATGTTTCACTCGTTCAAAGCCATTTTAACCATTCATCTTAGAAGACGGTTGTATACAACTGACAGTAGATATTTCTGAATGGGCTTGGGGGTCATTCTTGACATGTAGATTAATGTCTTGATCTAACGACGCTATTTATGAACATGACATTGGTTTTCAGGTTGATCTGTCAAAACTTTGATGTTTGTTTGTGTTATGTTCCGACAATCCTCGTCGGAACTGTTATATTCCGTACTAAGGGAATAAATACTTAACACCAGGTGGATAATAGAAGAAAGTTTTATTGTACACAATATGAAATACGCTACAGTTATACACACAGGTCAATCTAGTAATGAGTGCCACTAATTGGAAGGTCAGACGTGCTTGCGTTGTCTCTCTCTCTCTCTCTCTCTCTCTCTCTCTCTCTCTCACTCACTCACTCTTCCTACGTCTTCTACCTGAGTCTCTCGTAGACAGTTGACTTTATAGCTACTTACTATCTATAGTGTTATCATTCATGGAGGTGCCGAGTTATTCCATTACATCAGTTTGTTTGTTTAACGGCATATCAACTCCTTATGGGTCATTTAATGCCGAAATTTAATTTTCTTGGGAGCATTAATTTCTTTTACTGCTGGTAATTGTTTGTTTTCTTTCTTTTCACTTTTTACAAAAATGGTAATTGATAAATTTTTTTTTTCTATAAAATTATTTTCATACTTTCATCGCGTTTTGGCCCCAGTTTAGCGGTTAAATATTTGTCTGCAGCTGTTACTAACAGGTCCTACCACCACGGGTCAGGGTGAACCTGGGAACAACAGCAATTAAGAGGTTGTTCTACGCTCCTAAAAACCTCCCGATCGGAGGCCTTGCTGCCGGATGTAGTTTGTCGTCATACCCAGGACGGAAAAATAACTTTGACGTTTAAATTTTTATATTTTATAAACAAAATGTTATTATAAAATTACTACCTATTTAACTGTGAGTTTGTTTTTATTTTATTTTTTTTTATCTGAGATTTAAAACTACCTACACGCCCACTTGAACTCGAGTGTGGGACCAAGTTGAGTTTAAAGTGGGAGACAGTCCAAAATAGACCCATTCTCTTGGCACTTCACGTTTTAAAGACACCTTAGTCTCATCCGAAGAGGAGGTACTGTCTTTACAAATCTCCTGTGGCTTAATTTAAAGATTTAATTCCCCCCCCCCATTCCCGTGCGAAAAGTCTGTGAAGCTAAAAATTAATTTAAGACATAAATTATGGCGTTTTAGTTATTAAGTTTAAACTGACAGAATATTCTATTTTCATGACTTCAATACACCAAGACAGATAAATTATTACTTTTTCAATACATTTCACCCGTTTACACTTGGTTATGATCAAATATAATTTTTTAATAAATACGAACAGTGTGATATTATTTATTGAAAGGGCAGCTAAAGACCTATTAGTCTACAGCGAAGAAAACGGCGACTTACCTCGTCAAACCAAGCGACAGCGTGTATCCTACGACGGAATATGTGGCGAAAAAGAAAATTACTTACCAAAAATAAGGGGGGTTCACGTATTCCGCATGACATGTTGAAGACGAAATATTTTAGAAACAAGTCAGTCGCTATAAAAGTATTTTGATATGCAAAAATTGAGCGTCCTCCCCTAGTTGTCGACGAATGAAAAAAATGCTCGGACGATAAAAGCAAAAGAGAAAATAAAATTGGGGTAGTTTGGCTACCATGTTTGTTGGAGAGTGAGTTATTTTTCTGACTGGTTGCGTGCATTGTGAGATAGTACCTGCGAATCGTGTTTTCGGCATTTCTTTCTGCCCCCGATGTTTGAGTCTGAACTTACAGTGATTTATTCTCTGCGTTGTGGAAGTAATCTGCGACAAATATTTCCTTTGCAATGCCAGATCACCTACAAAACGGTGAAATCTATTTTGTAAGTTCAATTTAAAGCATCAACTAATCAATTCAAAGCATCAACTAATCAACTATTCTAAAATATTAAACACGTTCTTGTTGCAAATTTATGTGTATGTAAACTACTTTGTAGACAAGTACATCACATTGGATTTAAGGCCTTAAAATCCCACTACCTGATTTTTATGCTTGTGAAGTTTAGTTCCTGGACTCCATATATTCTGCTTCAGTCGAACGAACAGAATCGGTAAAATAAAAGCGAATTAACTTGGAAGAATTAACTACTACGACATGAACAGGGGAATGAGAACAGTCAGTTTACCTGAATTGAATAAAGTGTTCGCTTCGAAATTCTCAAATTATCAAAGACGACAATAAATAAATGTAATATATTCGTATCGAAAATGATTCTTTAAATTGAAGTTACAAAACAGTTTTCATTTTGTGGATGAGACGTCGTTACTTGCCCTTACTCGTCCTTCCATTAAAATAAAAGAAAGCAGAGCCACTATCTATTTAGTCTTTTCCAAGCTGGCATAATAAGCAAGTGGATGACAAAACATGGCATGGGGGGATAGTAGCAATGGGACAAAACTTATTGAGAGCTACAAGGGATAGGGGGAAGTGGAGCGCCATGATCGCCTACGTCCTGAAGGGACACAGCACATAAAAAGGAAAAGTAGCTTCGCACAACAAAACCAAAATTATTGACATAAAAACTCTATTCATGCTCTTAAATAGCTTCGACATATCCAGATTTTCATATGAATGTCATGCGTGTATAACAATGAATAAAATGACAAGAGGAAAAACTATTATTAGCTGACGCGTGTCGTCCATTGAGCGACTTCATTAAGAGGACGAAACGCGTTGGCTAAGGTTAATTTTTATTCTCTTTTTATTCATTTTGTTCCTTTATAAATATATTCTATCTGAAAATAATTTGCATTATATATATATATATATATATATATATATATATATATATATATATATATATATATATATATATATATATGTAAGCAAATATAAATGGATATAGATCCGACAGAATGAAGAAAAATATTTGGAAAAAACAAACAAAAATCTTTAAATGCAATTATGTTGTTTTAATATGAATGAAATGTCAACGTCTGACGTTTCGGTTTAATAAACCTTCTTCAGGACAATATTCATTAAAATACAATTAACATAATCAGTTCAACTTGACAAAGACGATGGACATAAAAACAAGTCTTATCCAAAACAGATAACTGAAATTTTTTTTTTTTTTTTTTGACATTTCATTCATATTAAAGACAAGCTCCACGCATAATTTCCGTTATATAAAAAAGGAAAAAAAGGAATGCCGGAAAATAAAATAATTTGGACCAATCAAAAAAAATAACGCAAATAGGTTTTTGATGTTAGCCGAAACCAAGGTTCACGCCAGAGTTTCAAAACTTGGTCAAAAGGATATAAGCTTAAACCTCTGAGTTTCACTCTCGCCCTTTCTCCTTCTCTCTTTCTCTCTCCCTCCTCTTTCGAATATTTCTTTCCTATTCTTATTATCTCCTACTTTGATCGCAACTGTTAGGGAGACTAGTGATGCGTGACGTATGAAGTAGTTAAAAGGTCAGCTGATATTTTGGCATTCTTAGGGCCAAGAAAAACACAGTAAGTTGACACTAGCCTATTTCTAAAATGACAACTCCCACTAGTGGCCTTGTGGGTAAAACGTTCCTATGCTGACCAAGGTCGATTTTGTCAGATTTCAAATGATGTTATCGGATTGGAGGGGTCGACCCCAGCGTGCGGCACCTTTGGAAAGCGCCTGAAAACCATACCACGGGTTGGCCCAAGCCTTGTGAGTAAAATTGGGTAGATAGAACCCTTGGAGCCCTCGATAGCTGTGCTAGCACGAAGTCATCATGGCAAAGGGCTTGAGCGTGCTCGCCTTGTTCAGATTGTCGATCACGCTAGATAACACGCTCTTTCCCAGAAACTGTAACTAAGGTCTGTTCGATATAGTTGCAGTATAAACCACAGGTGGGCTCTGTGGGTGAGGAATAAACACAAATGCACCAGAGCAAGCGTCTGCAATAGGGATTGTCTAGCAACCCCCCCCCCACCAGTAGACTGGTATCTTCGAATACGAGTGGCCATACATACGTACTCCTAGCAGCACGGTCTGACACTGAAACTATCCTCTACCGAGCTGGAACAGATATTTCACCCGACTGCGATCAATATCCGCCTTATAAAAGAAAATTTTTACTACACCGAATATCAAAAGACTCACGCGTGAGCAAATAATTAAAAATATAGTATTATAAATCATGCCCTTGAGTCAGTTCTTTTTATTACAATGTATTCGGTAAATAAAAACTAAGAATTCCGTCACACAACTAACCTCAAACTGCAGATAATCGCCCAACTAGTTCGGTTCGTTACGGCATTTGTCTCCGTGTCTCTTGACCTTAATTTAAATGTCGGGGGAATAATCGATCTTGAAAGTTGTGATTAAAAAACAAGATGAAGAAATGAAAAGTCGAAAATTAGTAACGAAAATGCTTTATCTCAGATTTCAAATGATTTAAGACGATTACTGTTGCGTAGTCAGCTATGTATCGAAAGATACATGATCGCCTACGCGCGTATCACGCATGGCATATAACTGACTGACCTGAAAGTAGGGTAGTAGAAACAGTCCATTGGAGCCAGTGTAATAGTTTGAACAATATTCTGTCATTCATGGGAAGGTATTTTGTTGAGCATTATCTGATATTTTTAGCATTTTTAAAGCATTTGCTACCTGTATGATCCTTTACACCATATAGATATCTGACATGCTAATATCTTAAGTTTTAAAATGAAATATTTTCAGTATTATTATCTCACAGTGAGCTTTATTCTTTCTTATCACTGTTAGTTTAAGTACTGTGGTAGACATAATGATATTATGTGGTCGATATAATAAACCTCTTGTGTGCTAGTGGCACTCTCGCCTTGCTTGGAGTGATATAATATACATACATACATAAAACAGTCTTCAGTGTGCACACTTATATCACCGGAAGAATCTTGCTTGGTCTGTAAAGGCTTGTTTTCTACTCAATGAAGTGGATGTCAGACTACATAGTCTTCATTCATAAAGCGAGATAGCGGCATGGATTGAGGAATCGGAGAGCCGAGTTCGAATTCCAGTCGAATCCATTATATTCACTTACTTGCTAATAGCGTTGGGAAAGGTATAGAATCCTCTACTCTCCCCCCTAGCCATGGTTAAGTAGCAGGACAGACCGGGTTCTATAGCCTTGGATGACAACTGGTCTACCGCAGAATGAAATGGCAACCTACTGCGTGATGAAAAAAAATCTGCCTCGTCAGTCATGTATCGAAAAGATACATAATCGCCTAAACGTGGATCACGCATGGCATATAACTGACTGACCTGAAAGTAAAGTAGTAGAAACAGTCTATTGGAGCTAGATTAATAATTTGAACAATATTCTACTGTCATTCATGGGAAGGTATTTTCTTGTGTATCATCTGACATCGACATATATTTAGCATCTTTTAAAGTTTTTGCTACCTGCATGATCCTGCACACCATGTAAATATCTGACATGCTAATATTTTAAGTTAAAAAAAAAGCCAAGAGGCGGTTGAACGTACATACACGCACAATTTGAAGACATTTGAAATGGACATTTGTGTGGTGAGGGCTAATTTCTCTTTCTGTCAGGTAATAATCAACAGGTAACAGTAAAAAAAAGCGTATAAGGCGGATATTTGAAGTCCTTTTTATAACACCAAAATCTGCCTCGTCAGTCATGTATCGAAAGATATATGATCGCCTATGCGCGTATCACGCAAGGCACATAACTGACTGTTGCGTATATGAGATGAAAGGTTGCAGGTGTATGTACATTGTTCAGCACCATAACAGAAATGTTTTACTTGCATTTTTATTGATTTAAGATCCGAAGATATTAACTGATTCCTCAGCAGTTTTCATTAACACTACCGGTGCGTATCAATCAATTCATTGCCTTGTCAAATAAAACCTGCATGCTTCTTGAGAATTGGTTCCAGTAAAGTATTTGCGATGAAAACTGTCCCGATTCGCCAACCTCTACATGGCATCAATCAGCGAATACCTCAGTCAACTGTCATTGATTCGAAATTTGTGTCATTTGCAGGATTTCTTTCGTCTTCCGAAATGGCTCTGTGCCACTCCTTTGATACTTTAGCAATGCACGCACATCTCTCGCTCTCAAAATGGTGTCTATATCCGGTAGTCGACCGGATTTTGTCATTCACGTCTAAAGGCTTCGTAATTTGATTATTTCAATGGTAGAATCGACTTCATTTAATATCTCATGATTTCCTTCTTTTTTTCTTTCTCTCTTTCATTCAATTTCTTTCGTGAACTTTTTTTTTTCTTTCGCCATTTGCTTCGTACGGCGTTAGATATTGACTACCATAAATTGACTCTCAGTTATCAATAGCCATAACTGCCATTCTTCTCTCTCTCTCTCTCTCTCTCTCTTGCTCTATCTATCTACCTATCTTCCAGTCTTTGTTTTTGTTCCTTCTCTGCTTAATACCATTCTCTCTCTCACCCCACCAATTCTTGCTTTTGGTTATACGTGATACTACTGCTCTTTCTTATCAGTTTCATCCTCTCCCTCACCCCCTCTCTCTCTCTCTCTCTCTCTCTCTCTATATATATATATATATATATATATATATATATATAGAGAGAGAGAGAGAGAGAGAGAGATAATATTAATTATTATGTTTTCTTTTTGAATTTGTAGGTGTGATGAATTGGATCGTATTTACGATTCCAATGGAATAAATTATGACCACGGAATATTAGTGTTTAAGCCTTTTATATATATATATATATATATATATATATATATATATATATATATATATATATATATATATATATATATATATATATATATGTGTGTGTGTGTGTGTGTGTGTGTGTGTACGTCTTTCGTCTTCCGAAATGGCTCTGTGCCACTCCTTTGATACTTTAGCGATGCACGCACATCTCTCGCTCTCAAAATGGTATCTATATCCGGTTGTAGACCGGATTTTTTCAAGTACGAATTAAGTTCTCTTAGCTACTGGCGTATTTGGTATAGAAAACGCTAAAATTTCCCGCCCTCTCCGCCTGGCGCCGATGGCTTAAGGGTAGGATCTCTGACTAATGACAAATCGCTCGAGTTTCGATCCCGGTTTGAAGCAATCGGACGTCTAGGCACATTGAAGTACTGCAAAACAGTCTGTCTGTGGATTTGTTTTCCTTTTGCATGATCTTCTACGATTAATTTAATCCCCCCCCTCTCTCTCTCTCTCTCTCTCCCTTTCTCTCTAGAATCTTACATATGTATAATTACCATTCGTCAATGCTTAGAATATTGCTGCCACATATGGTATGGTACCCCTGCTAGTTACCTTGAGCTCTTTGATAGAATCCAAAGAAGAATCTGTAATAATATCGGTACTCATCTGGCAGCTCGGCTTCACTCGCTTTCCCAAAGCCGTAAGGTTGCCTCCCCGTAACATTTCTATAAATACTTTTATGGTAATTGTTCGGATGGACTCTTCGCTATGGTACCTAGACTTTATATATATATATATATATATATATATATATATATATATATTAAGCATTTCACCCCAAGCAAGGCAGGAGTGCCACTAATACGTAAGGGGTTACAGGATAGTGTAAGTAAAGGAAAAGACTTGGTATAGAGGTGAGGTGGAGGAACGGATAAAAGAAGAAAGGAGGAGGAGTAGAAGAGGAAAATACATGTAACTGTTTCGACAGTAAAAAAGTGGGACCTAGATGCCAACCTAGTAGCACGCTTAAATTCATGCGGTTGGGGAGCCAGTGAAAATAGCTCGTCAGATCAGACGCTATGAAAATATTTATATATATATATGAATATAATAGTGAACATTGAAGTCAATACTTAGAAGCGACAGGCTGTTTCATGCTGTCGCCTCTGACGTTTTTTGACTTTGACTTCAATGTTCACTTTTATATTTATATACGCTCTATCTCTGATATTGAGCACTTTATTCCATAAATACAGCATACCTTAAAACTATATTTCTTCATAGATAGATAGATAGATAGATAGATATTTGAGCCAAAATTTGATACGACAGAATTTATGTATTGTTTTAAAAATGATGGAGCGCATTCTTTTTCTTTAAAAAGGAACTTTTTTTCATCCAACACTACTTCAAAAAGATACGTTGGCGAACAAAAAAAAAAACAAAAAAAAACATAATCATAAATGGTGAAATTGAAAAAGTTCCCTGGGCGTCGGGAAACAACGAAAAAAATAATTATTACTAAAACAATAAATTGATGTAAATATGCTATTAGTGAGTATAAAACAGAAAAAAGAATTTCACCCATGAGACATTCCAGCACAAAGTCCGATCGATGAAGCTTGATGTAAACCGTTTCTATAAATCGTAAATGTTGAGCAGTACCCGAAACGCTCGTTAGAATATTTCAAAACGCAACTAATATATATATATATATATATATGTGTGTGTGTGTGTGTGTGTGTGTGTGTGTGTGTGTGTGTGTGTGTGTCTGTGTGCATTTAGGTAGCAAATTCTCTTTTAGGCATGTCTGATTAAATAAATTACAGAAATTATGTCTGCTAATTTTTAACAAAATCCGTTCATACTCACGAATAACCTTCCGTGTGTGGATGTTAAAGGATGAGAGAAATGTGCTATAGCTGTTTAAATTTCTTTTATTTTCATTTCTCAAGTACTTTCGATCTTTTGCCAAGATCATCTTCAGGGATGCAAGTAATAAAAAAAATTATATGTTGTTCATTAATATAAGTATTTATACAAAGTTGTGCGTTGTTATCCATTACCGTAATTTTTCCATTATGCTTTAAATGCAAAAAGGTTGACAATGTGCTGAGGTTTCATTAGAACATGAAAAAATTATCCATTATAGAATTTTTTTCTCTCCATGTTATAATGTCATGGCCATGCGTGCATTAAAGCGTGAAAAATTGTTCCTTTATAGGCATTTCAGAACACTACTGCAGCATTCATAGTTGATTCTCTTCAGTGTCAGCTTTAATTTTTTATTATAAATTGCTTTTAGTATATGTAAGCTAAATATAAATTTCTTCTAGTATCTGTAATCTAATTTTGCTGTTTTCATGGTGTAGGATAGTTGTATATATATATATATATATATATATAAGGCAGTATGTGTGTGTGTGTGTGTGTGTGTGTGCGTGTAACGAATACACGGCCGCAATTTTCGACGGATTTGCACCAGAATTTACATGCATGCTCCAAGTTAGTGGGAAGGCCAAGACCGACTTTGCATTTCCCTACTCCCATCGATAGTGGAAATCATCGATTTTTTTATGCTTCTACGGCAGTTTTCATGTAGTTTGCAGCCATTTTCTACTGGCCAGAGTGAGAGCCTGTAGCTGGCTGCCACAAATAGGCAGGAAGATTCTATTGGTCAGCGTGAGAGCCAACAGCTGACTGACATGAATGTTAACTAGCATGCTAGCATACAAAAAAAATCGATAGCTGCATTCGCCACAAGTGGGAAAAATTTAAATCTGCATGGCACTTTACTCCAATTGTCTCATTCGCTTGCTTAAACTCAACGTTGATTCTGATTCCGCAGAACTGGTTGGGTGTGAAAAAGTATTTGTTGTTAACATTCTTTTTTCATTCGGTTTTTCCAGTTACGAGTCCTTTTTTAAAGCTGATCGTTTTGTGATCATTTTGTTTAGTTCTTTTTTCGTAACAGATTTAATGTTTAGTATAGAGCTTAGAAAAAATCGCAGTGTGAGATAGGCAAGAAGTAAGGCATGTAGCAACATCAACACGGCAAAGGGCACTCCTTTAAAGGCAAGGAAGGGCAAAAATATTATATGTCAAGTGATAGCGATTGTTGTATGAGTCGTACGATTTTTGAATCAAGCACGAGCAACGCCGGGCCATGCTGCTAGTATATATATATATATATATATATATATATATACAACTATCCTACATATATATATATATATATATATATATATATATATACCGGGTGTAACAGCAAAATTATCAAATTGTTAGATTAAGCTTTGAAAGAATTAATGCATTTATATTTAATCCAACATTTGTATTAATTTACACGTTATTTTTAGTGGATACTCTCTTTTTTTTTTTTAAATAAACGCCCTGTTTTAGTTTATCTTAGTGTGTATTGCGTCTATCGGGCTGGGCATACGAGAAAACTTAAAGAAAATGGAGAGACCATTTTGTTTAAGTTTTCTCGAATTGATAAAAATGGCTTCGAGAAAATGAAGACTGGGTATTAATGAGGACCTCGTGGACTGACACTACAAAATCACACCCAAGGAACAGTATGAAATAAAAGAAACTGCATCATTTGACTTTCGACACCTGCATAATGTAACTTCAAGTAAGAATAGTGACGTAATCAAGATTTTGCCTCTTCATCCTACTTCGAGTAAAATGTTAGGAAGGAAACATCTATCAATGCTAGAAAGAGCAATAACAGTTAGTGAATTGACGAACAGCCGTTTATAATTCGTGTATTAGTTATGATAAAAAATCTTTGAAATATATATCCTAGATAGTTTTAAAAATCTTAAATATATTGGGGTTTGCCACTGACTTCGAAAAATAATATCAACATTGACGATTAAGTTCTGTCAGTTATAATGTCACGAACTGTAACCTGACACTATCTAGGATATATATTTCAAAGATTTTTACAAGAACCGTGCCCGTGAAAGGTATATGTAGATCAGTATATTTAATCTCAAATTTACACATGATTTAAGGACCAAATTTAGGAGCGTATATTTGAATACCTTAAATCGAAAAGGTACTTTTAAATGCAGTATTAAAGGTTTAAGTTTCCGTTAATTAGGTTAAATTCCCACAACTGTTTAATTAAGAGAAACACAATTCCCGTTATGTAATTAAATCGAATCAGCCGATTAACCTTCATAATGATGGGATAAACAATTCATTAGATGTCTGTTGTCAGTCTGACAATCATTGACTTATTCCTTGACCATAAAATTGTCGAGAAATTGAACATCTCTTGACTAAAAATTATTCAACACTTATCATAACCATCAATCAATCAGTTTAATCAATTTTCATGAAATGTATGTAGCATTAAAATGAACAATTGGAGAATACGCTTAAAAATTATTTTTCTGATATAAAAGCAGTGCTTAAAATTTGCGATTCCATTAAGAAAATTATTATTATCATCATCATTATTATCATAATCATCATTATTATTATTATCATCATTATTATTATCACTATTATTATCATTATCATCATTATTATCATTATTATAATCATTATTATTATCATTATCATCATTATTATTATCATCCTAATTATCATCATCATTATTATCACTATCATCATCATTATTATAATTATTATCATTATTATCAACATCATTATTATCAACATCATTATTATTATCACTATCATCATTATTACCATTATTATTATCATTATCATCGTCATTATTATTATCCTCATTATTATTATGCTGATCATTATTAGTATCATTATTATGATTTTCATCATCATTATTGTCATCATTATTATTATCATCATCATTATTACTCTTATTATCATTATCATGATTATTATTATCATTATTATCATCATCATTATTGCTATCATTGTTATTATCATGATTATTATTAATAATCATTATCATCATCATTGTTATTATCATCAAGATTATTGTTAATAATTATTATCAACATCATTATTATCAACATCATTATTATCAACATCATCATTATTATCATCATCATCATTAGTAGTATTATTATTAGTAGTAATCCCGTATAAGATCAATTACTAAATTTTCAGTATCAAAATTAGGTCTGTTGCGAAGATGGAGGTTGGAAAGGAGTACTGCCAAGGAATTATTTATCTCACTCCATCTGAAAATGATTTAAACTTATTTTAGTGGCCGATTTCTTATTTGCGACTCCACTGACATAAAGTCCTCCCCAACACCCTACACTAAAAACCCTCTGATGACGGTCTGACGTGGGGGGGGGGGGAAAGACAAGAGGAAAAACTATTTTTAGCCGACGCGTTTCGTCTCTGTGGAACTTTATTAAGGCAAATCAGAGGATGAAACACGTCGGTTAAAATAGTTTTTCCATTTGTCTTTTTATTCATTTTGTTCCTTTACAGATACACTCGATCTGAAAATTTCATATATATATATATATATATATATATATATACTTTATTTTAGGATGTTACATTGAAAAACATGTAAAAATCGCTACACAATTTTGAGATATAAGATCCTAAAATAAAAAATATTGCTCTACTTTGTATTGAGCCCTCTTTTAAATTGAATGTTACGAACGTTGGAATTGTACTATATTCGTTCTCATCTTACCTGGATATATATATATATATATATATATATATATATATATATATATATATATATATATATATATACAAAGTTCTTGGCCTGACCCAGATTTTCTCAAAATTCTGAAGTTAGGTCATTTGTTTTGATTTTGGGGTACAGATTGTTCCAAAAACATTTTAGCACATTCAGATATATATTATAACTTATCTATTTAAAAACAAAAAAAAAACACCCTGACGAGTTAACGTAAGTCAGTGTATAGATCACAATCAGCTCTGCAAACCAATACTTCGGTTATTTGCTTACCTATTACCATGATAATACCTGGCGGCAAAATCTATTATTATAGCTGTTAACAGTTTTCCTTTTTTTTTGTTTTCTCAATTTTGTTATGATAGCGTTTTATGCACTATAACACACGAAACGACCTGAAAACAAAATGCTTCTGGGGTCAGAATGTATCAATCAAAATCCCATTTCTTTCTAATGAAGAAGATTGTTTTTCAGCTATGTCTTGTAAGGATTCAATAATTTGAAGCACGCTACTGATATTTTTGAAGCACCACCAACCATTTTTCAGGTAGGGTGAGGCGGATATGTCGTCTACAACGAGATCGAGATGGGAAAACAATGACCAATAAATATGGATAAATCATATAACCCTCTAACATTTGTAAGTTAATTTCTTTTAGCAAAGAATAAATCACTTTTGAACAAATGAATGTCTCTGCGTTATTAGGCTTTGTATGTATTTTATATCTTACTGTTCTTTATATATATATATATATATATATATATATATATATATATATAAATATAAATATAAATATATATATATATATATATATATATATATATATATATATATATATATATATAAATAAAGTCTAAAAAACGCAGAGACATTCATTTACGCTTGTAGTTCACTGCTACTAACAAGCAGGATTTTATCTCCCTGATGACGGCCATGCTGGCCAAAACTAGTCGTGGAAACTATATAAAGTAATAAAACAAAAATCTTAATGTACAACTCAGTGTGTCTGAATATTTTATTTTTTTTAAATGTTTTTTATTGTTCAATATATACATACATACATACATACATACATACATATATATATACATACATACATATATATATATAATTTTTATATATCAGTGCACATGTGTAGGTACATCAACGTAAACATCAATTTTATCCGATGAAGACCTAAATGACGAATCGCGTCACACGAAAAAAATGTTCTACTTTGTCATAGATTTTCGTAATACATACATACACACACACACACACATATATATATATATATATACATATATATATATATATATATATATATATATATATATATATATATATATATATATATATATATATATATAATAATAAATTAAAAAAAAATACCTAAACATTACTAGAATTTAACGTGCGTATTTGTGTGTGTGTGTGTGTGTGTGTGTGTGTGTGTGTGTGTGTGTGTGTGTGTGTGTGTGTGTGTGTGTGTGCGTTTATCATTTCCTTCGTAGTTGAGCCGGTATAAGTACATCGGATCTAATGACGGTTTCTACTGCCAAGGAGGACGCAGGTTTGAATTTTAACGGATAGCGCATTTTTCTCTTTGATAAGATTACTCGAATATTTAGATTCGTCGACGATAATAAATATACTGTTTAAAGAAAAATAAAACAAACCAAAAAAAAAAAACAAAAAAAACAGAGCGTGTCCACTAAATATAACGTTTAGGTGATAAATATATATAAGAGATTAAGATACGTTCCGATTTGAGGGGGTTTGTCCTGGTGATATAGGATATGAGTATTTGTTTTTGTAGTTTTTGTTTGTTTGTGTGTGACTGAGTGTTTTTATGTGTGTATGTGTGTCAGTGTGTGCGCGCGTGTACATGAGCGCGCTCGCGCGTGTACGTGGGTGTGTGTGTGTTTATCATGGCTGAGGCTAAAGAAGTATTGAGTCATACAAAACAGAAAAAACACTTTACCTTTATTTTCTGAAACACTTGACTGGAAATGAAACCCATTTCATTTTTTTGTTCCATGCCAAAACTGCAAACTCCTGCTTCGTTTTAGAGGTGAACAAGATTTTACAATAAATTTGCATCGAAGTATAAAATAAATAACTACTTTCAAATGTAAAAGAGTGTCTCTAACGTGATGCAAAGCAACATATATATATATATATATATATATATATATTGAACAATAAAATATATTAAAAAAATAAAATCTTCAGACACACTGGGTTGTATATTAATATTCTTTCGTTTTTATTATTATTTCATTTAGATTTGCTCACACTAGTTTCGGCCAACATGACCATCATCAGGAGAAAAAAAAATTCTGCTTGCTGGTAGCAGTGAACTACAATGCTCAATGTTATATAACAGAGCTATTTAGTATATATTAGTGAATACACATAATATCTCACGTCGATAGCACGACTCGGAGTTTCATGTGGTTACACAATCTTCAGGTACTGAATGCTTACTGACCGTGAAGCGTGGCGAAATTCGAGTTATTATATATATATATATATATATATATATATATATATATATATATATATATATATATAGTATTCGTTCATCTCACGATATAAAGGTCTGGTCAAAATTCATCCTTTTGGTCTAGACCCGGGTGATGGTATATGGAGGCCGCACGCTGCCCAGACTACAACCAGATACATGAACTTATGCGTACCGACAAGATCCAAAGGAATACAATATCTGGAGACGGCTTAGCTGCAGGAATAGTCAGAAAGATGTCAGAGTTGACAGCCAATTGCCTTCACTATATATATCGGTTCTTTTTAATCAATCTTGTTTGTTGTGGCTGGTCCTGTACACAGCTCTATAATCAAATTAGATGTGCTGGTGTCTGGGCTGGCAGTTCCTAGGAACTGAGCTGCTTGACCCTCATACGTCGAATACGACGGGAGAGTCATATATATATATATATATATATATATATATATATATATATATATATATATATATATAATTTTAAAAAAAACTTTAAGGTTACATTACTTTAATGAAACCTTAAGTGTTCTATTTTTTATTTAAATTAAATTATTCGTTCTGACTTAACATTGAGCTCTCCGCATTCACCTTCCTTGGGATTATCCATACGGATTACCAAGATTTTCGTTACTGATATATATATATATATATATATATATATATATATATATATATATATATATGTTTATGAAAAACTAGGTAATCCGTATGGGTAAACCTAAGGAGGATAAAATCAGAGAGCTCAATGTAAATCCAGAGCACATAATTTAAATATATATATATATATATATATATATATATATATATATATATATATATATATATCTGATTAAAGGCCTACGAAAGCTCCCTGTTTATGATTTTTTTTCCATTTCAGTTCAATTTCTTGGTTTCAGGTATATATTTAAATCTAGATGTATATTCAAATACTCCCTTTAACTAAACTTGTATAAAAATTACTGCTTAAATACACCCAATAATTATATATACCAGGAAAGGAAATTAACAACACTCAACAAAACCGCTTGAAAAGCGCCTGGAATAACAGAGACTATGGATAATATATACACTCCCGACAAACACACATCCTTATCCCGACCAAACAATATATATACTTTATCATCCCGACCAAACAATATATACACTCCATTATCCCAACCATAATATAAACACTTCCTTATCTCGACCAAACAATATATAAACACCCTATATCTCGAACAAACAATCCCGACCATATATTCTATACACTTCCTTATCCCGACCAAACAATATATACACTGACCATATCATATATACACTCCCTTTATCTCGACCAAACAATAACACTCCCTGTTATAATATTAATATGTTTGAAAAGAATGGTTGCTGTGCAAATATGTATTTTTGCTCCAACTTTAAGGTTTCATTCATATAATATATATATGTGTGTGTCTGTGTTAATTTATTTTATTTGTTTAAACGGTATTTTTCAAATGAATATTCATACTCTATCTTTTTTTGTTCTTTTTTTTTTTTGTTCTTTTATTTAACAATTTATTAAACATTCTATTTATTTACATCTAGCAGCCTAAATATTCGAGAAATCTTGCTAGAAAAATATGCTGTCTAGTTTGTGATAGAATCTGTAATTGTACATTTTACATGTTTCAGTATTCGTCATAAATGGCCAACAGAATGTTCCTGGTGACGAAGCTTCAGTCCTGCTACTTTTTAAAAAGATTTTTTGAACATTAATTTCTTCATATCTTTTAGTTCTTCTGTAGAGGATTTTAAGAATTCTTATATATATATATATATATATATATATATATATACATATATAATTATTTATTCGAAAATTATAACATAAGTATGTTATAAAATCACTACAAAAATACCCATTTTGTTTCAACACTTCTGGTGTCTTATCAAGTGATTGCGTTGAATGTAGAATAAAGGGTTTTTCATTATATATATATATGTGTGTGTGTGTGTGTGTGTGTGTGTGTGTGTGTGTGTGTGTTTTGAAAATACACCGTGGGATATTCTATGAATGCTTTGAGGGATCATATATTTTTCTCTTCCTTGCGTATGTAGCTAATGATCAAACATATGAATTTCTTTTCGAATCCATTTTCGGTCGTAGAATTTTAGTACCCCGTTAGTGTGTATATAACTTGAATTCAGTAGATAAGTCATTTGAACTTTTATTTTAACTATATTGTTGCTGTATTTTTTCCCTAAATGTTTAGTTCTTTATTTACAAAACCATATACTCGCCTTAAACGCGGTAACCACAAGTAATAAACAACCTAAAGTGTTTTATTGGATTTTAAATTAACAACGAAACGCTATCCAAATGTAAATAGTAATATTGTTTCCTTATAAGGAAACATTCGGCATTCATTGACCGAGCAGCCAGTTCTACTTTCGATCGAAAAAAAATTAAAAAAAAACTTTCTCTTAAAACGATCTTTTCCTAATTATGAAGTCCAGTAATTGATATCAGTCTTTCTAATACTGACTGGGGAAAGCGCGGGGTGGGGGGAAGGTTCTTGGTAACATTTTGCTCGAAGTAGTGTTGAATGTCAACATTTTGATTATGTCATTATTTTTTTTCTCTTCGAGTTAAATGTGCTATCCATTTTAGATGTTGCTGCTGTTGAAACTCCTCGGACATATCGATCTGCACCTTGATGATGTTTCCCGTGTGAGATGTCGTTTTTCCCGTGTCTTGCTGAACATTTCTCGCATTTTTCGGAATACATCTGACAGGAAATTTCCTAACTTACGGAAATCAATCACTCAATTAGAGAAAAATATTTTGAAGGATAACAGACACAATTTGTGTAATCTATTTAGGTAAATATGTTTAAAAGAAAGTTTCCTGCTAAATACACCCAATTATATATAAATATATAGATTTAGTTGTATGGATATGAGTTTGTGACCCTTGTGTTTGATGATCGCAAAACAATGAAACCCAGGGTCACAAACTCATATCCATACGACTGAATATATTAGCTCTATCACCAATATTGAACTCTTTCCACTAAGTACTGCGCATATAAAATAATATATATATATATATATATATATATATATATATATATATATATATATATATATATATATATATAAAACCCAAACACTAGTATTCCATGGTTATACTATTTATTACATTGGAATCGTAATTACGATCCAAATCATCAGACCTACAAATTTGAGGGTCTCATGATTTAGATTGTAATTACGATTCCAATGTAATAAATTATAACCATGGAATATTAGTGTTTGAGCCTTTTATATTATATTCTTACTCTGTCCTGGACATTGAGTTCTACTTGGATTCTATCCTCTTGGGAATTTATATATATATATATATATATATATATATATTTTATCCAGTGATCTTTGGTAGAGATAATTCCAAGGAGGATATGAATCCAAAGAGATCTCAATGTAAAAACAGAAAACATTAATGAATTAGGAATCCTTAAAATCCATTATGTGGTTATAATTTATTCAATGAAATAAATTATTACCACATAATGAATTTTTAATTTATTATATATATATATATATATACATATATATATATATATATATATATATATATATATATATATATATAGATAGATAGATAGATAGATAGATAGATACACCTAGTGAGCCAGACAAGATACACCTTTCCAAACTTTCCCTGACGATCCGTTTAGGTGAAACCTAGGTAGGTTTGTCTGGCTCACTAGGCGTATCTAGGTCTGCTCTACGGTTGTATTGAGCTCTTTTGTTAGTTAGTTGTTACTCGTATCAGGGTTTTTTCTTTTAGGCTTCAGACCTGCATCTGTGCGATTTTTTTGTCGGCAGAAGTCCATGTTTGTAGCTCTTTCTTTTTTTTTAAAACCTTTTTTTCCCTCGAGATTGATTTGATTAGCAAATCAAAAATTCGAGGGTTTTTCGAAACGAGTCTAGTTATCTATATATATATATATATATATATATATATATATATATATATATTTTGAAAAAAGATAGATAAAATATTGGGAAAAAGTTTTTGTGATATCGTTTTATCCGTTAGCACTTCATCGAGGATATCCTAACTTTTTCTATTTTGTCATAAATCTTTTCTCTCAAAGTTGTTCTTGATATATATTTTAAAAAAATCTATAAAAAATCTATATATCCTTATCCCACATATTGGATTTAACAGCAATCTTTTATTTTTATATTAATTTAGCTAAAGACAAACGAGATAATTATTTCTTAAGAATTTTTTTTTTATTTTTGTATATTTAGAACCATTTTCCTCTTTTCTGGTGAAAGGTTTAAAATCATTTCTATTCAAATGTGATTACTAGAAACAAGGGAAAAACCTTGAAATATAACAAAAAATAGATGTAAAAATATCATGTGCCAAAAGCTTTCGATCGTCTTTAAAAAAATTTTACACACATTTTTACTCTAGCGTCAAGTGACTTTTAAAAGGTTCCTTACACACACACACACACACACACACGTATTCTTCAGTTCTTCTTTTGTATAGAAATTAAATTGCATAAATACTTGGGGCAGTTTCTACCAACTCTTACTCCATATAAAAAAAAAGTTGTAAGAACGCTAGTAAAAGCTGAACAGAAAACGTAATAAAAATTACGCATCACTTATTTCAATTAACCGCGTTATTTAAATGTAAAACCTGTCTTGCTAATGCATTGAAAGTGTTGATTTGTAAAAGGTCACAAAAAGGATCTTTTACGAAACAGCACACTTAATGCTTTACTGAGTTGCTCGCCGTAATGAATCCGATCCTAATTTTGATTTAAAAATGCTACTTCAATTAAAACAAAAGAGAAATCAATTTACTAAAGACGGAAGTGTATATTATAGAAAGTGCTTTAATCGCTAGATCACCCACTATAACTTTACGTCTGGGTACTTACAACATTTCCACTTCTTTTTTTTTCTTTTTTTTTTTTGTCTTCTATCTATTATTACAATGTGCTGATATTTCATAATAAAAGTGATAAAAACATTTAAAAAAGGATGAAACTAAAAATGAAATCGATTAGTCTATACCCAAACTAACACAATTAAAATAAAAACATTTTTTTAAAAATCGTCACATTTTTTTCATACATCTTTTTAAAATTGTTGTAATAAATAAAAATTTATATATTGTTTTCAGTTTCCCCATATAATGTGTATAATATTTAAGTATATCTCAGGATGTAGATGTAAATTTATTTTCAGCGTATTTTATTTTAAAAAAATAGAAATAAATAAAAATGATTTTCGTCTCGGCATTCAGTTATTTATTAGTTTTCGGAAAGTTGACGCTAAGAGTTTTCTCTGGCATCCATTATTATACGTTTCTCGTGGTTTAAAAATTAGTTTCTTGACTAACAGTAATAAATTTTAGTATTTCATCGATTTGAATTAAACTTAGTAGTTTTCATATGTTAGCATTTTTAATTTCAAGTAATTTCCTTAAACTGCATAGTTTAATGTTCTGTGAATATATCTGAAGAGAAGACAAAAAATGGGCAATCGAAAAATAATACTGTGTAACATTGAAATTTGACCCATAACTATTAAAAAAATGTTATATTCAAACTGATATTTAAATTTTAATCTCTTGCTGGCGCGTTTTGTCATTTGACTATTTCAAGGCAAGTGATGATAAACAAAAGCGAAATATTGTGTAGTTACATGAACTTTTAAAATTTTTAAAAAAGACGCTCCTGTAGTAAGCCTCTTATTTGTAACTTTTTCTTTTTTTCGTTCTTTTTTTTTTTTTTTTGATGGGGGGGGGCTAAGTGTGTATTTTTATTTTCCATGTCGAAAATGTGTCAAAGTTCTCAGAAAATATAAATGTTCACAACGCTCTCCAATTTAAAAATTAACGAAATTGAACTTCGCGTATGACCATATTCGACCGTTTCGGATTTTAACCTTTTCGCTTTTCTCTGAAAATTTGTTTATAATATAATTTTATTTCCTTTCAAATAATATATTTTAAATAAACAAAGTCTATAAAAAATGTTTAATTGAATTTTTCCCCAAAACTGAGCGGAAAAAACTGTTTAAAAAAATTAACAAGTGCCAACTCGTAAAGCTGTCAATTTCATTCTGCAGCAGCCAATAGGAAACAAGGCAGTACTTAAAATGACGTCAATGTTATACACTATGCCGCGATTGGTTGATGTTTTCGCGCTTTGAACACACCTACATCCCCTGAAGCCGCCTACTTCTTCGAGGATTTTCGGATGCTTTCGGTGGTTTCCGTTAAATTCTACCGACACGGAATTCTACGGACTTAAACGATAATGATAGATTATTTTTATAATTAAGATTTTTAATCGTTGTTTCGACGTGTAGGTAAATTTTCGTTTTGTTTTGTAAAGGGAAAGAAACGGTAATATTTGTTTACTTTTTAAAAAAAAAATTGTTAATTTTTATAGACCAACCTCCAAATAATGAAATGGACGAAAAATTATTCCATTTTTAAAAATTTTTCTTCAAAAGTCAAAACAAAATAGTACCACGCGTTTCAAATCACTCTCTCAGTTGAATAAACTTAAAAAGCTATTAAAACACTCTCAGCTCTTTATCAGTACAGAATTATACGTGTTTAAGTTTACTGTTTAGTTTATTCAAACAGTAAAACACGTATGTATGGGTGGGCGTTTTTGCCGTTTTAATCTCAAGTAAAAAAAAAAAAGTGTGTGTGCACGTGTACTTTCTGACGTGTATCAATTTGTACGTTTTGAATACTAATGTAATGTGTGTGCATGTGATTTCACCACTCACCCCTACAAAAAAAAACCCTGTTTGTTTGTATACACAAGTGAAGGTAGAGATCGCTAATTTTACAACTGCTAAGTAAGTGAGAGACTGACCGACTACTTCTGCAATTCATAATTGAAAAATCAGTATCGTTTTTTTTTGTTTTTTTTTTTCCTACTATTTCTCTTTCTATTTATTTTTCTCTCATGGTGGGGAGTTACTATATTCTAGACTGGAAAAAAAAATAAAATGCAACACTTTTTTATGATTTACATTTTACCATAAAATGCCTTTTAATCTGTAACCATCTACCTCGAGTGGCTCTTGGGTTTTATACAGGATGAACATCAGTGAAGAAAAGATCTCAATTTTTTTACCAATACGTACGACATAAACGGAAAATAGTATCTGACGAATGAATGTGTTCTATGAATGAATTGCAAGAATTGGTACACTAAAAAAAAAAAAAAACAAAAAAAAACACTTCACCTTATTTTAAATGATTTTCTGGGCGAAGAGTCTGGGTACAACAATTTTATTTACGTATTGATTTTTTAATAAAACAAATCGTTAGAAACAGAATTAGTCTTCACTTCTCTTATTTTTTTTTATTTTTTTAAGAAGCAAGCCGTTATTACAAAGATAACGCTTGGATTTTTAAAACCAGTACCAAGAATCATCAGCTTTCTGCTTTACGAAGGCCCGTCACCAGGTGAGGGAGGTGGGGGTCACCCCTCCCGCAGGAAATCATTTCCTCCCCCTGTGAAAATGATGCGAACTAATTTTAGTGTACAAATTCTTACTTACGTTCTTCACTTACTTAAAAGCCAGCTTCCACACTCAAGACATTCTGGAAACGGGCTTGGCACGACAAAATTAGTTTTTAAGTCGTTGAAACATTGGAACTTGACCCATAACTATTAAAAGAAAGTTATATTCCAACTGATATTTTAAATTTTAATCTCTCGAGTATGTATCAAATAAAATAAAGGCGGAGTTGTACAATACCACTGCGGGCAGAAATAATCGTTTTCTTTTCAATTTTTTTTCCATATTACGACAGATTATTAAGCCCTCCAGATCAAATATATTTTCTTTATCTTTTTTTATTAAATTTTATAAATGTTAATAAGGAGTATAGTTTATATATGTATTGTAAATTAAACTCACCCCCACTTGTAAACCAATGTAAACAAAATATGCTGATTCAACGTTATTTCTTAAAACGGTAAAAATATAATTTTTTTTTTATAAATTCATCTCTAGAGTTTTTTTTTCTCTCTCATATATTACTATCGATTACAGAAGGATAAAATTAAAAAAACAAAATTTGACGTTTTTAATAACACTATTGTATACGTATTTGAGCATTTGTTTTGGCATGGGTAGTGAGGGTTCATTTTTTTTTACGATGAGTTTTTAGTACATAACAAAATGAACCCCCCCCCTCTCAAGCTATTAACTTATAAAATTTAATTAAACTAAACATCAATACTCGTGACCTGGCGTGCTTGATAATATAGTACAGTGTAACCCGGATATAAGAGAGTTGTCGGGACCGGAGATAAAGTCTCTTATATCCGGGTTTCTCTTATATCCGGGTTACACTGTAATATGAAAAACAATGACTATTTCTGGTAGAAGTGTTTATTGTATCACTCCACCAAAAAATAGAAACTAGTTAATTAATTGGTTTTTCTTTTAACAAGGAAAAAAGAAAAAAAAAACTTTATTTTTATATCGAATCAGTTATTACAGCAGAACCGAAGTTGGCGCGTGAATAAATTGATTCGTTTGTTTGCTTTGTCTCTCCCTAAGGCAACTAGTGAGGATCAAATTCATCCTCATGAAACTGTCCGAGTGAATGTTAACAACCAGGACTTCACGGTGAGGCAGAAAATATATCGTTTTTGTGCGTTTGTAGACGTGGCTTTATTTTATTTGCTTTTAAATTAACACACAAAAAGTCACTAAGTGCAGCTTTCCTTTTCGTCTTGGCAAAGGGCCGTGTGTAGTGCATCAAGTGAGAATCGATTACGTGTAAAAACTGCAAGAACAGACTTAATCGCTACTCATTCACTGCAAGACAAACGCTTCAATTAAAATAAAATCCTGGTATATCAACGTATGAGTGTACTCATTTCTAAGTGTACGCAAGAATAGACCAATGCATCTTCTTGTTGATATCTGCATATTTTTTGTGTGTGTGTTCGTCTTTTTCGTGGCATTTATTGTACAGAGCGTTATATGACGAGAATGTGTGCGAGAGGAGTTCATTCTTTGTCATGTTTATTTCTGTAATGGCGTGTGTGCTACATTGTATGTAGTGCGTGTCACTGCCAACAACCAAGAGTTTTTTTTTCAACTCACCGAAGCTAGCATTAAACATGAAAGGAAGAGAACGTATTAAACGTTGTTTTGCATGGCACAAAACCACTACAATGGGACATGTAGATTGTAGATCGAGCTCACTACATAGCTATATAGTCTGTATACTCGCTTTCTAACCATTACTGCACATTCCAAAGCGAGGCGCTCTTCAAATACCCAGCGAAATATTGATGTCTTCGTGGTTAGCAAGCTATTTTATATTATTAATATATATCAACGATTACTATAGACGTGTGTTCGATCCTTTAAGTTTTCCACGTGTGTAGACTGGTCCTTAACATTGTAAATAAATTATTAATTAATTGCGATATTACAGATCTAAGAAGAGTTAACGTTATTTTAATTAATTGCTTTTTTTTACGATTTCCTTTTTTTTTTTAATATTTATTTTACGCTACAAAACAAAAATAATTTTTCAATATATTTCGATTATCCGTAGAATGAAGAATCCGTTCCGCAAGCGGACATCGTCATGTCGGGTTCAAATTCTGGCTGAACCTATTCCGTTCATTTTTTTTTCCTCAAATGAATCCTGAATCCACTTTCTTCCAGCTATGAATTAAATAGCAGAGTAAACTGGGCTCTTTTTGCCTTTGTAGGGTAAAAAGTCTAGGAAGAAAAGGACAAAGCTAAATTCAAACCTAACTTGAAATGGGTTACATTAGTCTTGGCAAACCTTACACAACATGAGTTACACTTCTTTTTTTCTTTTTTTTTTAACTGGTATCATCCCAAACAAAGCAATACAGCAAGTAGCACGTAAGGTGTTACAGGGTGTGGAGGAATTAGGAACAGAAACATTAGTAATGAACGGAAAGAGAAAAGAGCAATCATAAAGACAGTAGAGAGCGATTGACACTGCATTTAAATTTTTGCAGATTAAAGATGGCTGGAAAGCATGGAGCCGGAAGAGAATTTCACAAGAGAAGTTCTAGATAAGAAACTGTTAGCATAGATATTATGACTACATTTAATCTATTTAACTGTAAATTGATAAGATCTAGCTGCCAATCTAGTACTGCACTTAAATTCATAAAGTCTTACAATGAATTTGGTTATTAATTCTTCGATTCTTGTTTTTTGAGTGGGATAGGAATTATTTTAATTACTTCTTTTTTTTTCGCCACCTTAATTTTTAAAAATTGTTTTTCTTAATTCATTTTTGGCGGATAGAAATTATTTTAAACTATTTGCATTCGGAATATTGTCTGTAGTGTAAATAATTATAACTCATCGTCCCAGAAGTTCAGACGGAAATAAATTTTCTTAATTAAGAAAATACAACAATATACATTTCGTTTCGGTTGAGTCATAAATAATTTCTATTTTTGTTTATCAATTTTATTCTTCAATAAATAAAGAGTACAATTTATTCGCTGTTTACCACTTCAGACAATGCAGGTTTTTACGTGAAAAATATTCAACAAACTAGTGAATCTAGTTTTCATTACAGAAAGTTTTATCCGGCCCCGCCATTACATATTTTAAATATTTACTCCGAGTTGATTCTTCGGAAAAGTAAGTTTTTGTTTGTTTTCCTTTCTTTTTTTCTTTTTGTTTTTTCATATTCTTTTTTATGATTTTTTTTTTTTTTTTTGACTCAAATATTTCAGCATTATTCGGATATTTGCCCGGATTTTCGCCTCTTGTATTCGGCCTAACTTGGTCCGAGGTGACAGGTAATATCTTTGCTGAAAAACCCTCTTTTCTATCTTTTCCATTTACTAATATTTAAGTTTCATTTAGCACTAGCTCCCTGTTTAAAGAAAATTATTTTTCTCCATTTTCTTCAGCACTTTTCTTCAGATAGGTTATCTCGTATAAATATAGTTATTTTCTTTTACCTGGACGCAAACAGTGATCCAATCGACCAAGCACGTCATTATATATATATATATATATATATATATATATATATATATATATATATATATATATATTATAAATTAATTGATTTAAAATATGTTTTTTTTTTTTCGCTACACAGTTCTAACTATGTTTCAAAAATGGAAGCTGAAAGCTCCGAATTTAATTTTGTAATTAAATTAAAGACATTAGTTCCATTTTATCCTCAAGCGGATTTTGGAGTAACTTTTAAAATTACTGGGTTTTAAAGACACAGCAAAAACCATAATTCACGTTTCCAAGGTTACAGATAAATCCACTTCCATCAGACAAGGGGTGTCTGTATGTTCATTATGTCTGTATTTTGATGTATCAGTTATTAGTTAAGTTTTGGTAGGGGTAGGGATGTATTTTTCAATAAAATCTGACATCCGTTAAATGCATGTCGTATGGATTTTTAAAAATTATATATATATATATATATATATATATATATATACAGAACGATGAAAAATGTCCCCCAAAAAATACAAATCAGTTATCCTGTTGTAAATCAATAAGCATTTCTCGTTTTTTTCTTCATCATTTCTTTTTCCCAATTCTTATCTATCTATCTATCTATCTATCTATCTATCTATCTATCTATCTATCTATATATATATATATATATATATATATATATATATAAATATATATATATATATATATATATATATATATATATATATATATATATATATATATATATATATATATATATACATATATATATATATATATACATATATATATATATATATATATATATATATATATATATATATATATATATATATATATATATATATATATATATATATATATATATATATATATATATATATATACATATATATATATACATACATATATATATATACATACATATATATATACACACACATATATATACATACATATATATATATACATACATATATATACACACACACACACACATATATATATATATATATATATATATATATATATATATATATATATATATATATAAAGAAATATAGTCTTAAGGTGTGCTATATTTATGGGATAAAGTGCTCAATATCAGAGATAGAGCGTGTGTAAATATAAAGTGAACATATATGTCAACATCAGGCGACAGACTGTTGCATATATATGAAACAGACTGTCCCTCGACGATTGCATATGTTCACTTTTATATTTATATATATATTGTGTATTTAGTCAGAAATCCTTCATTTATGCATGTTTCATTAAAAAACGACAGGCAAGGTACTACGGTTAAGGTTTTTATTTAATTTTTCTTGTGTTCGAACAAGTGTTTTTCTTTTTTGGACACAAAGTATATAGAAATTGTCCAAATGTTCTATAGTACCGAGCGAGCGCTTTCGGCTATACCTTTTAGCCATTATCAAGGATGAACATTTGAACAGTTTCTACTCTTTGTCCAGAAAAGAAAGCTCTTGTGCGAACACAAGTAAAATTAAGTAAAAAGCTTAACCGTAGTACCTTGTCTGTCGTTTATAATGAAACATGCATATATATATATATATATATATATATATATATATATATATATATATATATATGAGGCTAAGTCAAAAATTAGCCGTACTTTGGCTATAACATATCTTTATGTAAGAGTATGAATAATTTTTTACTTATCTCCATATATATATATAAACTTCAAACGTTATTATTCAGTGGATACTCGTGTTTGAAATAGACGCCCCATTTTTATTTTAAACAGTGTCAATTACATTTATCGGGCCTCTCAATCGAGAAATTTTAAGAAAGAAAATTACGTTCAGATACGAAATTGAGCAGATGTGAACATTCGAGGAAGGATTTGCATTTATAAGGCATTATTCGGCCATGATGGATCGGCGACAACCCTCCGTGGCCGAGTCAGTTTAAGATATGTCTGATCTAACAATTCGATCTAGGGGAACGCAGGATCGAATTCAGCTAGTGAGCACATATTTTTCTTTAATAAGATTTCTCAAATATTCAGGCCGTCTATTCAAACATGGGTATCCACTAAAGAATAACGTTTAAGTGATTATATATATATATATATATATATATATATATATATATATATATATATATATATAAAAGAAGAAACGGTGAAAGAATAAAAATTAAGAAATGAACAAATAAATGTGTTTTGAATAATAAAAAATATTAAAAAATTATTAAAAATTAAAATTTTCAGATACACTGGGTTGTATATTAATATTTTTTGTTTTATTATTTCAATTAAGTTACTCGACTAGTTTCGGCCAGCATGGTCATCATCAGGAGAAAACAAATCCCTGCTTGTTAGTAGCAGTGAACTACAGGAGTGAATGACTGTTTCTGAAGAAAGTGACTTTATCTATTTTCATTTCTTTTTTATCGTTAATTTTGGTCAGTCCCTGTGTTGGTTTAACGGCTTCTTCAAGGTGTTTTATATTTATATATATATATATTAGGAGAAAGACAAAGTTTCGCGCTTCGTCCTAAGTCCTTAAGCCGTCCTGGGTATGACGATAAACTACATCCGCGTCCAGGGTAAGACGATAAACTACGTCCAACAGCAAGGCCTCTGATCAGGAGGTTTTGAAGTGCGTGAAACCACCTCTTAATTGCTGGTGTTCCCAGGTCCACCCTGACCCGGGGTGGTAGCACCTGTTAGGGTCCCAGCTTTGGGCAAATAGTTAAACCAGAGACTGGGGTAAAATGCATTATAAAAGTGTAAAAGTATGTTTTAATACCAGAAATACTTTGTAAAAATTATTACCTGAAATAAATTTTTGAAGAAAAAAAAAAATACTATTTCCAGCAATACGTTTTTGAAAAAAATAATTACCAGCAATACATTTTTAAAAATATTACCAGCTATACATTTTCGAAGAAAAAAATTTTTGACAAAAAAAAATAATACCAGCAAAAAGAAATGTTGTCAGCTTTAAATGACCCATTGAGGTTGATATGCCGTAAAACGAAACAAACCAAACCAAACTAAGTCCTAAAGGTCAAAACGCGTCATACGAAAACTTTTTCCCCACATTGTCATATATCTTTCCCCACAAATTGTCCTTGATATATGAAACTCTATATATCGTTATCCTATATGTATGTATGTATGTATGTAAGTATGTGTGTGTGTGTGTGTGTGCCCTCCTTTCTTTATATTCTGCGGACTGTCAAAACTTTTGGTGGAAAAGCTAGTAGAGTAGATTTTTGTGACCGTCACCACAGTTTTGAATTCAATGTCATTCTTCTCTAAGAAGAGTGAGTCCAGTTCACCCTATCATTTAATCTATCCATGGTAGTGGAAAAGGGATGGGTTCATAAATGAAATTTTCAAAAATTCTCTCTGTCTGTCTGACGATCGCAAAGGGCGTGAAACCCAGGGTCACAAACTCACAGCAACGCAAATATATATATATATATATATATATATATATATATATATATATATATTTTCATTGAATACGACAGAAAGGGTACTTTTATTTAGTTTTTTATACAATTTCTCATGCGATCTAATAATTTTTTTTCTTTTCGGATGATAAATTATATAAAAACTGTCCGAATGTTCTTTTTATCCGAGCGCTTTCGGCTATATATTTAGCCATTTTCAAAGATTAAATACTGCTAAATAAGTATTAGTTTGTTGTATGAATGTTTTATAAAATGTTTTCATTTTTCAAAACACGGTCATAAAACATTTTATAAAACATACATACAACAAACTATTTCTTATTTAACAGTTAAAATATTTAATCCTTGAAAATGGCGAAATGTATAGCCGAAAGCGCTCGGATAAAAAGAACATTCGGACAGTTTTTATATAATTTATATCATCCGAAAAGAAAAAAAATATATATTAGATCGCATGAGAAATTGTATAAAAAAAACTAAATAAAAGCACCTTGTCTGTCGTATTCAGTGAAATGTACATGAAAGAAGGATTGCTGCCTAAATGCAAAATATATATATATATATATATATATATATATATATATATATATATATATTCCTTCTTTCTTTTTTCAAGCTAATGAAGCTGTTAAGATGCAAGGGGTTACTGAGGGCGATTGAAACAAGGATTCTAGAAAATGACGGTTTCATTTAAATTTCGGAGGGTCGTAGTTAACAGGAAATCAAAAGGCCGGAAAAGACTTCCACAAGCGAGAAGTGCGAGAAGAAACTACTAGCATAGAATTTACGGTGACATCTAACAATTTCAACAGTGAAATTATGAAAACGAGCTGCCATTCTAGTTGTGCGCTTAAATTCATTAAGTTGAAGTAATGAAGACGAAAGTGATATTTATTCTTGTTAGAATACAAAAAATATGGCACAAGGCTAAAGGATGAAATGGGGGAGAGTTGATCTTCGTCAGTTCTATATTTAAATTAACTAGCCACAGTCACACGGATCCAAGTAAATGATAACATTCCTAACTCCAAAATAACACATTCTTTTTACCATTCTTTCTACAATCACCATAATACCGTATGTCTCTATGGACCAAAGAGGAAGGCTGATCAGAATAATTACCGTGAAATGATTTATAGAAGATACTAAGAGATGCTGCATTACAGCGATAGAGATATGACTGAAGCCGAGATGCTAGGTCAGGGCCGATAATGTTGCAGAGTTTTCTTTGGATTTTGTCAAAAATCTCTAGATATATAGCAAAAGCACCGAAACATACGTGGCAACAATATTCGGTGAACGAACGAATGGTAGCTTTATAAATATGCAAGATAGATTCTGGCGAGAAAAAATTTCTTAACATGACATAGTGAATCGACTTTCCTATCAGCAGACCTAACATTTGATTCAATATAATCGGTTCACTTCATGTCAGCGGAAACGAGTGACCGAGAATGCGCAATTAGGCACTCTTCTGGAGGTTAGCACCTACCACGCTGATGCAAGTCAAAAAAGGAGTTAAGATGCTTAAAAGAGAGCAGTTTAGTTTTGGAATTTTAATATTAACAAGCCATTTTTTGCCACACTTAACAACAGACTTACTCTTAAGACAGGGTATATAGATGTGTCATCAGCATATACCAAGTCAGGGACTAATGACATCGAGAAGGTCGTTGATGAAAATAAAGTTGGTCCAAGAATAGAGTTCCGATGGATGCACGTATTAAAAATGTGTGTCCCTTTATTGGATGGAGCTATATGCATATCACACAGTTGAAAGTCGGTTCTAAGTGTGTGTGTGTGTGTGTGTGTGTGTGTGTGTGTGTGTGTGTGTGAATATGGCAGGTTTCAGGAAAAAATTTCCCAAAATAAAACATAAAATAAGATTTACATTTCGTGGACGTAGTAGAAAACAAATGACTGGGTATAACACAAATTTTCATTAAATCTCTATAGGTTTCAATAAACTAAAAAAAAAACTTTCAATTTGTAGCTACTTAAAATATTTGCAACAGGTCGTGGTCAGTCAACTCAAATATGCCTGCTCGTCTACGCAAATCTACGGCAAGCGACTTAATTTACTCAGAGATAAACGAAGTTGCTAGAGATCAAAAGACTCATTGACAATTTTAACTGCATCTCAGCTTCTCTAAATCTATACGTTTGTATTTTGTTCTTTTGGATAGTGCGAAGAATAACATTTACTAAAATTTATGAACTTTATATTAGACAGGAACCCATTTTTACGAACCTTACAAATAATAAGATTGTTTATTACAGGATAGAGTAGAGATTGATGACGCGGAATGGGACATAGGAGCGCAGAGTTCAAATTCAAACTGAAACCGTGGCGTTCGATTTCGCATAAAAAATCTTTGGAAAATATATAAATCCATCTCTACCCCATTCCCATCCCATCTATGTATTAGATCATTGCAAATTTCGTGCCAGATTAGAAAATTAAAAACAAAATTTTATATACTCACAAAAAAAGGCAAGTACGAAAATGCGTTGTGGTGTAATGGATATCGGCTCGGAATATGAACTCGGAGAGCCGCGTTC
Source organism: Acanthosepion pharaonis (assembly GCA_903632075.3). Lineage (NCBI taxonomy): Eukaryota > Metazoa > Mollusca > Cephalopoda > Sepiida > Sepiidae > Acanthosepion > Acanthosepion pharaonis. The sequence goes on along the minus strand of CAHIKZ030003885.1, from coordinate 219,204 downwards.
GAATTCCGGTCGAGTTCGTTAAATTCCCTTGCGCACAAATACCCTTTGGGAAGTTATGAATCCATCTCTCCTCCCTCCCCACCCCCAACAATGGGTTGAACAGCAGGACAGACTGAGTTCTTTAGCCTTGGTTGGCAACCAGTCTACCGCAGAAAGAAATGGCAGTCTACTGCGGGAAAATCTGCTTCGTCAGTCATGTATCGAAGGATACATGATCGCTCAAACGTGTATCGCATATTTGCACTTAACTGATTGACTGACATAGTCTCCTTGTTTTTTTAACAACTGTCTGCAAAGGAAGGTTGTGAGGTTGTGAGTTTTCGACTGTCTGTATAGAGTCCTTTTTTTTTTTTTAATTGTTTTGTAGAGACCGGAACAAATGATAATCCGAATGATCCAAGTCTGAAGAATACAGTGGGTGCTGGAAGGTTTCCCATTTCAACTCTTTAAGCTTCTGTAAGGTCTGTTTAGCAACATGCAGCTTTGCATTGTCGTGGTGGAAAATGACACCTTTTCGATTTGCCAAAAATCAGCCGTTTTTCTTGAATAGCCGCAATGAGATTGGTGAGTTGGTCTCAATCACTTCTTTGCAGTTACTGTTTCGCCGTCTGTAATAAGTTCAAAGTGAATTATCCCTTTGCAACCCTAGCAAACGGATAGCAACACCTTCATTGCTAACCCTAACCTGTTTTAGCCACAAGTTCTTTACATTCACGATATTGTTTCCAGTTCCGTTTGCATCAAGCGTTATCATAAACGATCCATTTTTAATCGCCAGTGACAATTCTGTTCAAGAACTGCTTCTTTTCGTGGTGTAACAGCAAAGAAATCACCACAGGAACATAATCGAACTTGTTCTGTTCCATCAGAGAATGTAGCACCACGTGTCGAGTTTAGAAAACGAACCCGAGTTTCTTCAAAAGTCGAAAGACAATTGAAATATTGATCTTTAAAACTCAACAATCTCTTCCGTTGAAATCTTCGGTTTATTCCCCACAAGGACAAGCAGAGCGTCTTCAACGACGTGAGAAGGTCACCCGGAGCGTAGGTGATCATTTAGGTTAAAATCACATCGACGAAATCTGCTAAACCCCTTTTTGACCATATGAAGAGGTGGAGCACGAACCAAATGAACCATCTGAATGTTTTTGTCACAATTCCGACACTTACTCCTTTCAGAAATTCATAGAGCATAATATACTGAAAGTGCAGTTTTTCATCCGCCATCTTTAAGTCATCCATTTGTGGGCAAAACATCAACATTAAACAAAGTCTGTCTGGCAACTGAACGATGCAAGGTTTCAATCTAAAACACACCAGAAATCGACACCAAAAAAAAAAAGAAAAAAAAAAGAATAACAGTGTCAAGTTACTGTCATTTTATATTAACAATGAAAATCTGGCATGAACTTTTGATATATGAATCTATCTCTACCAACCGTATCCCCAGCTATGGGATTAATAGCAAGAAAGACTGAACTCTTGAGGTTTGGTTGCCAACAACTCTAGAAGCCAACTCGTAACTCGAGCTCGTAAAACCTACTTTCTACGGAAACCACAACAATACCACATCTTCTGGTGCACGGCCCTATATTCCACACGAGAGTCTACAAGAGTTGACACACAACATACATGCTAGGAAAAGATACTACCATACAAATCAACTCACACACAAACATTTACATACAAAAAAAAACTTTCTTTTTATAGGTAAATAGCAGTTTTAAATCTTATTACAATTATTGAAAGTAAATTTATTATTATACTTGTGATCATGACTACCGTATTTGACGGCATATAAGACCAATTTCAGCAGGGAAAATCAAGAAAAAATTAGTAATTACTAAAATTAGTAAAATTATTAGTGAATGGTACAGTTTAGGCTGTTTATGAGGCATTATTTTGGTTGAACAAACCATGATTACAATTAAACGAAAAATAACAGGAAAAAAGAAAACGAGTCTATAAAAACTTTATTATATCCTTTAAATAATCCATACAACCTGCGTCTTGTAAACGTCTTATTGGAATAAATAGGATATAAAAATTTTGATTGTCTTCATAACCAATGCAACCGGAAGTTATCGAAAAAATTTAATGAAACAAATGTATTTTACACATATTTAATTTGAATTTATTGCATAAAATGTTAGTGAAACAAAGTACTAATATTAAACGTGATGAAATCAATATAATGAATATTATCAATGACTAGCAGGAGAGCCCGACGTTGCCCGGGGATATAACAGTAAGAGATAGATCAAGTATCGACCATCATAAAGACTGAAAAATAAAATTGACAAAGATTATTGTTTAAGGTTGACGGACACGCATGTCTTAATTAGTTTTTTTTTTTCTTTTACGAATTGGTCAAACCCAAACTCATGAGTCTATCGATTGAATAGAATTTTATTATAAACAATTGTCTTGTAAATGGAATTTTTAAAGCATTCTGAATGTAAAAATAAAGAAAAAAGTGTGCAAGACAATAAGAAACACTACCTGCCAAAAAAAGTGAAGTTTTGTTGAAATCTGTTGAAAAATGTAGGAAATCCGATCCCATATATAAACGAACACACACACACACACACAAACAACCTGGGTTTTATAATAAGTATAACTCGATATGAGTTGTCCCCCTTCCATTCTGGCAACAGAATCGTGTTTTATCGTGTTTTCAAATTGATTTCGTGCAAAAACAATTGAGTTTTTCCAATTTTTAGCGCTGTCAGAACCACCGCAAGGTAATTTTACGCAGTCCTGTGAAGTTTTGTTGAAATCGGTTGAAAAATGTAGGAAATCCGATCCAATATATAAACGTACAGACACACACACAATCTGCGTTTTATAATAAGTAAGATAACACGTAATCTACATAATAGCCTTTTAAATAATGACTATAGGTATATAAAAGTTACTCTAAAGTCTAAGCTAATAGGAGTTACCAGGTAGCTAATTTCGGCCAATATCGCGAATTTTAAATCTACATATGGCATATAAAATACAATTGAATTTTTAAAAATATTTTTAGTAAAAAAAAAAAAGAGCGCCTTATATGCCGTCAAATATGGTAATTACCAACGATGTTTTACACATAAGCAAACTCTACTTTCGCCTACATCCGATATTTAAATTCCATTTCTGTTTTTATTATCATTTTTAATCTGATTGTTGAGAGTTGGGGAAAGACTGCAATTTATAGATTCTGATCTCGACAAGTCCATCACGGCCTGCAAATCTACAAACATGTACGGATATTTCATAAATTTACGTCTATTTATATACAGATCTATAATTGTAACATGTTACTTCTTGAATCTGTCTCTGGAAAGTTATCTCGGCGCGGTGACTTAGAGTTTAATTTGAGGCAACGATTATCGGCGACATCTATCGACACTTGTTCATATCTATCTATCTATCTATCTATCTATCTATCTATCTATCTATCTATCTATCTATCCTGAAAATTGCGTTCAAACAAGAAACAAAATGTCGCTGCTTGGCATCGACCTTAGTGTACACACACACACACACACACACACACACACACACACAGATATATATATCACTACAAAAATAGCCATTTTGTTTCAACACTTCGAGTGTCCTGTCGAGTGATGGTGTTACAAGTAAAATAAAGTGTTCAAAAACTAACCATTACCCCCCACAAGGGGAACGTACATATGTTATAATTTCTAAATAAATATTATTCGCTTTATTCTGTATTGAGCACTATTTAAAATAAAAAAAAACAGTGTTTTTGGTTACTGGAAGTTTATTCTATTTACACCAACCTTGTATTCATATATATATATATATATATATATATATATATATATATATATATATATATATATATATATATATATATATATATATATATCTATAAAAAAAAAAAATATAAAACATAAAATGTATTAATATATAAATACATTTTTATGTTTTATACATTCTTTTTTTATAGATATAAATATTTAAGTAAATGCTCTGTTTATAATAAACAGTGTTAACAATATTTACCAGCTTGTATGTCCGAGAAATTGTAATAGAAAATATGCGTTCTCCGACAGGAATCGAACCTGTATCCTATACGGAACCGTCATATAACCTGACGTGCTTTTACCGATTTCGCCACAGAGGAGCGTTTCGCTTAGCAAGGACGATTTTTTGCTTAATTATTTGTATCTATAAAAAAAAATGTACAAAACATAAAAAATGTCTTAAAATAATTGTCGGATTCGTACATTTTATATATGTATATATATATATATATATATATATATATATATATATATATATATATATATATATATATATATAGAGAGAGAGAGAGAGAGAGAGAGAGAGATGAAATGAAATTCTTTTGATTTTTTTTCTATTTGTTGATAGATATCAAATTCTCTTTATATCTATCTATCTCTTAATAGATATCTAATTCTGTTGATATCTATCTATTTCTAAAGAGTTTCTAATGGAGTCAGGTACTTACTAGAGCGGTACAAGGAGCCGACTATTTGACTTGTATCTTTAGCAATGGCTCGCATGTATGAGTTCCACTTGAGGTCAGGTGTGAGTTTAAGGCCCAATAGTTTCACAAGGCGCAGTGCTCCTCCGAGGGGACATCCATTCATTGTGACTGGCGATAGTTCGGGGTCTGATCAGCGATGATGGAATGTAACTAGTTTGGTTTCGAGGCATTGAATATAACCAGTCATTTTTTCTCCACTGAAAAGTTAGTGTTAGATCAAAAGAGAGGTCAGCTGCCAATGATTAGAACTATACCCGTATATCGTCGTATCATCAGCATTGATGTTTACAAATGATCTAAGTATATTATAAGGCAGATCGTTTATGCAAATCAGAAAGAGGGTTTGTCCAAGAAGTAACCCCCTGAGGGACTCCTGCTTTGACCGCCAGGGCCTCGGAGGACTGGCCGATAATAACTACCTTCAGCGATCTACCTGTTAGGAAGGTTTTTTTTGCCGGCCATTATTTATATAGACTTACACTCACAAACACTGATACAGTATTCTCACGAGTCGACTTTTGTACAAACGCAAATTTATTATACATACATCCACATTGAAAATAATACTGATTAATAATCTACGAGCACGTTTTCCGGAGTTACATTCATTCTATAACTTAAAATGTTTTATGAGTGTGATTTCAGTTCGCTTGAGTATCGTCTCGTTCGTTGACAAAAGCTTTCAAACCTATCCCATATCTACAAATATATATATATATATATATTCAAATGGATGGAATAAAAAAAATATACATGCACACACAAATATTGGCACCTACCTTATTCCTAAGGTGTTACAAATAAAGTGCTCAATGTTATGAAACAGAGCTATATTATCGAATATACATAACATCTAACTTTGATATCACTACTCGGAGTTTCATACAGTTCATGAACTGTTATTAGTAGTGTTATCGACATTGGATATTATATATGTACTAATATACACACACACACACACACATATATATATATATATATATATATATATAGTTTATAATATTCAGTTAACAGAATATCAGCCATTTTCTATGTTATTTAATGCTGAATACTTTCGTTCAATAGATGAGTAGACATGATTTGGCCTTGTGCCACCATGGGGAGGGTAAATAACGAATAGGCATGGCTTTAGTTTGCACGAGATTAAAAAGCTAGACATCGGTACAGTAAACTGGTGGCCCGTTTTTTTTGTTTTTGTTTTTTTATCTTACTATACACGCAAGGCGTGGAAGGAAAATATGGTTTCATCAGTGACCATGACTTGTGCAGCAGTTTTGGGTCAAGCATATCATTCCCCAGGTCCAACAACCACCATATTTCCCAAATCTCACCCTCTTGTGACATTTTCGTATTTCAAAAATTAAATTCAACTCAAAAGGAACAAGATTTCAAGAGGTCAAGGAAATCAGAGAAAATTCGACGACGGAGCTGAACGCTATCCCAGGAATGCTTGTTAACCATTACACCACATCGAAAATGCAGGGCCAGGCATATAATATAGATTTTTTTTATTGTCTCGTTTGTTTACATGCAAATCTCGCGAGAAACAACGATAAGTTTGAAAACCGGTTATTGGTTCTCGGCTGACTGATTTCCAAACGTTGTCTTGGAAGCACTAATAATGAAGTCCTGGTAACAAACTAATTGGTTAATGCTGCTCATCCCAAGAAATCATAGTCGACCTAGAATGATATGGATTGAAAGGAGGACGAACGAAGAAATGTCTCCGTCTAAATGAATCAGCAATACTGAATGAAGAAGCAATACTTACGAAAGAAATCAGGTTGATACAAATCACTTAATTATTTTATAAGCTTTACGTTCTGGTTAATAATATTCCAAGGAAACAGTGAAACAAAAGATTATTGTTTAATCGTATGGCTTAATAATGCAATAGCAGCGAATAGTGGAAATAAGCTTCCACTTTATATAAAATGCCTCTGACAACTGTCTAGATATAAGCCGGGGAATCCCCCCCCCCGACTTTGAAATGTACATATGGGAACTAGTTAGAATTTCATAGAGACATTGAGGTATTATGGTGTATGTAATAAGAAAGTTAGGAGAGAATGTGTTGTTTTGGTGATAGGAAGATTGTCGGTATGTTTGAGTCAATGTTTGTGGCTAGCTAAGTTTAGAAATTAAGGCAGAAGAAGACCGTCCTTTTCCCCAATCCCCCTTTTGGCCTTGTGCCACATTTTGTACTATTGTACAAATAAATATCTATAAGCCGGAGAATGGTCGAAGGCAGAAAACTGGTACTTCATAACTAGCTGCTTAGGGTAGATGCAGCTCGACAGCCCAGGAAAGAAGGCCAGCTAGTGGAATGAAAACACTGATTTTAAACCTTCACTGCCTTGCGGTCATATCCAACCAAACACGGAAAAGTTTATAGAAGTAAATCCAGACATAAAACTCGGAGTGGAGCCCCTAATGCGGTTGGCTGTCAATATTGACAACTTTCTGGCATCTCCTGCAGCCAAGCCGCCCGCAAATGTAATGCCATGAATTCTTTTGGATCTTGTCAGTACGGCCGAAATGGTGGGGGATTGTGTAGTCTGGTTAGCGCACGGCCTCCATGTACCATAGCCCAGGAGAGGTCACTCTGGTTTCACCAGCAAAGGACTGTATATTTATTGCATTTTCATACAATTTTGGCACGAGACCGAAGGGGAAGTGGGGTGAGGTTGGTCTTCACTCAGTCAGTCAGTTATGGGCCATGCGTGATACACGCGTAGGCGATCATGTATCGAAAGATACATGACTGACGCGACAGATTTTTCCGCGCAGTAGGTTGGAATTACTTTCTACGGTAGACCAGTTGCCATCCAAGGATAGAGAACCCGGTCTGTTCTGTTATTTACCTCTAGCTGGAGGGAGAATAAGAGGATTCATACCTTCCGCAAGGGTATCAGCACGTAAGTGAATGTAATGGATTCGACTGAAATTCGAACTCGGCTCTTCGATTCCTCAATCCGAGGAATTGGAGAACTATCCTAAACCTAGCTAATCAGATTCATAACACATTCGTTCATTACAATTTACTCATCCACCACAAGAATTCATTCAATCCAACGCATACTAGAATTAAGCATGCTCACAGGGATCCTACTAAAGTACCCATGGTATAAAAATTTCACATGTACAATTTTTTTTCCTTTTTCTATATAAATATAAATAAAAATATGAAATCATGAAACGAGGTGGGAGGGGATGAACCCGGAGACAAAAAATAAAATATAACAAAATAAAAATAAAATATGTTAGTAGGACCCGTCCATCCCGCAGACAAATAAGGGCAGCCGCTGTATTCCGCCAAAAAGCAGAATGAAGAAGTTCGCTTGCTAAGGGCCACCATTAAAGGAGTGAAGTTTGACCAAATAAGGCGCTACCTTTTATCTCGCGCGATAAACAGATGCCTATTAATAGCGAACACTATAGTTAGTGTGACAATGTGTACGATTCACTTTGCGACGACGTTGATTGGCAGAGCTCAATTTCGAAATCTAATTTCAACCGACAACTTAGGCAATAAAAAAAAAAATCATGAGCTAATTTTTTGCTTCAACAGAAATCTTAACATTATTTTTACATTAAAAGTATCATGGCGATTAAACTCATTATTGGGACCCGCTGATGAAAGTGTCTCAGAAAATGCCAATCACAAAATAAATCCTTAATTCCTACGTTTTTATTGTTCTCTCTCCTTGAGTTTTTTTCTCATATTATCTAGCACTCAATAACCTCCTTCCGTCTTAGTGACTTTTTTGCCCTACTTAGAGTGAAATGATTAAAAAAATAATTGGCATCATAATAAAGAGGATTCAAATCCTGGATGCCTTAATTTTATTATTTTTGTTTATATTTCTGAGATGAGATATTGTAACTATTTAAGCTATTTACATTGTTCGGACTATTATCATCTTTATTGTCATATTCACGACGTTTCGGCCGTTACGCTTCGGCCTTCTTCAGGACATGTCTCTATTTCTGAGATGAGGTATTGTAAGTATTTACATTATTTACATTGTTTGGGCGGTTGGCATCATCTTTATTGTCATATTCACAACGTTTCAGCCGTTGTACACTCCGTCCTTCTTCAGGTAATATACGTTGGAATATCGTGAATATGACAATAAAGATGAGGACAACACTCCGAACAATGTAAATAGTATAAATTTGTCATTTTTGTCTAGGAAATTTAATTCAGCTGTTATGTTTATTAATTTTTAAAAGAATAAAATAAAAATAAAATAAATAACAAGCTAAGGATAGACAAAGAACTCCATTGGAAAATTCGTAAAATTAAGAAATCAGCACATATGCTAGGCCACAAAAATCTCCTGAGCCGACCAAGCATAGAAACGAATACAATATGGGAACCAGTAATAAGGAGTACCAGAGAAAAGCGATAATAAAAACAAAAGTTGCAATATGAGCTCTGGTAAAAACATGCAATGATAACAGCATAAAATTGCAATAGGTATACTGGTAAAAATGGTTGCTGAAGACATTAGGTTTATAATACCCAGAAATTCATGCACAGATGTCCTCAAGGACACATGGATAAAGGCGTTGGTTAGATCCAGTGACAGGACCCAAAGAGTGTGAGTTCAATACCCGGTTAAGGCAGTGAAGAACTTTTACAGGGAAATTAGCAGGAGATAATTGATAACGGACATCCATTAAACATGGCACGCGGAACTAGAACAGTCTACCCCAGTGAGTGAAATAAAGTGTTAGGTTCGACATTCCAACCACCTGAAGAAGGCCGGAGCGTACAATGAGCGAAACGTTGTAATAAATATGGCGACAAAGATGAGGACAATAGTCCGAATAATGTAAATGATGTACATAATGCCTCATCTCAGAAATATAGACAGATACTGATCTAAGGATTATTTATTTGTTCTGATAAAATAGAAAAAAAAAATGCTTGGCTATTGGCCGTTTAATAAACAGGTGACAAATCGCTACTGCTTTCCTAATCCTGCGAAGTGAATGGTAGTTGCACTAAAAAATAGAAATAAAAACAAAAATTCGCTCTTGCTGGAGTTCAAATCAATCAGAGGTCTCTTGTTTCTTTCTGTCTCATCATTCAAAAACAAATTTTCAGAAAGTTTAAGCATCTGAAGAATGTAGTCGATGGCAAGAACACAAGAGATGACAAAAAGATTTTGCCTAAAGACTTTTTAATAATGTCCTGCTTTTATGTACCATACTCTGAGTATGACGATAAACTACATCCCGCAGCAAGACTTCTGATCAGGGAATTGCAGGTTTTGAAGAGCATGGGACCACCTCTTAATTGCTGTTGTTCCCAGGTCCACCCTGACCCGGATAATAACACTTTTTCAGGTCCCAGCTATGGGCAAATTGTAAAACCCAAAAGAAAACACTATGAAAGTATAAAAATACATTTTTTATATTAAAAACACCAGCAATACATTTTGTATAAAAAAAAAAATCACTAACAATACTTACAGTACAATGAACAGAAATACATATCTGTAGTAGAAAGCCTGCAATTGCGTTCAAATTATTTACATTTCGGCATTAAATAACCCATAGATGTGTTGATATGCCGCTAAACAAAATGAACCAACCAATCAAGATGAAAAGACACTTGACATTAACCATATAATATTCTACGATTTCTTAAAGAAATCGAACTGTATTCCAAAATATAACTTCAACATAAGTACAACATAAAACACACACATCACCGGCCTTAGTAATTATGTCTACACAAATGTGTATATGTACAAAAGCTGAGTATTATATACCATGTATTCAATTGTGAAAGCAGAATAACTTATATTTTCTGTTACTTCATGCTCCAAAGAAAATTAAATGTCGGCATTAAATGACCCATAAGGAGTTGATATGCCGTTAAACAAATCAACCAACTTACACTAGTGTTTATAGGAGTAACATTTTCATATCTAAATTATTTAATTTATCCGTTAATATTCGTTTTTTAAGCTAGACCAGAAATCCCTTTAGTTTTGGTCAGGGGGGGGGGTCCAATTAACACACCGCAGGAGTGCGGCTTTTAAGCTAGCTTTAAAATAAAATACAGTATATCTAAAAAGTATTTGTACATACGAAAAATTAACAAAACATGTCTTTTAATTTCCAACATATATAAACAGCTTTTTATCAAGAGTTAAAAATAATCTAGATAAAGCTAGGAAAATGCAAACACTATTATGAAATAGAGGATACACTTTTTAATACGTGCTGGGGGTTACAGAGAGTGACAGTAAGAGAAAAGACTAGGTAGGGGGGAATTGAGGAAAGGATAAAAAGAAAAATGGAGATCAAGGCATTAGAAGATGACGATTGACGTTGTATTTAAATTTTTGAAGATTGTAGTCATCAGGGAAGCAAGTAAAAGGAAGAGAGTTCAACTGTCGGGAAATGCGAGAGAAGAAGCTGTTGGAGTAGAAGAGGTGATTACATTTAACTATTTCAACAGTAAAAGGGTGAGACCTAGTTGCCAACCAAGTAGCACGATTAAATTCATGTAGTCAGGGCACCAGGGAAAATAGCTCGTCAGAGCAGTTGCCATGAAAATATTTGTAGAAAAGACAGAAGGAAATAACATCACATCTGTGTGAAAGTGACTGGAGACGAAATGCTAAGTCAGGACCAACTACATTGCAGATCCTTCTTTGGATTTTGTCGAGGACATCGAGATGAACAGCAGGGGCACCAGACCATATATGGCAACAGTATTCAATGGACGGACGAATGGTAGATTTGTTGATATGTAGAATGGAGAAAAACCTGGCACGACACAGCGAACCAAATTTCCTTGCGGTAGATGCAGCTATTGATTCAATGTAGTGTTCCACGTTCCAAGTCAGTGGAAAACGTGAGTTTAAGGAAATGCAATAAGACGCTCTCAAGGAGTCGAGCATCAATCATGCTGACGGGGGACAGGGAAATTTCTCTATGGTGGTTAAATGAGGACAGTTTCGTTTTGGAGACATTAAAATTTACAAGCCATTTCCTGCCCCAGTTAAACACTGATTGCAAGTCCTTTTCGAGACCAACGGTCAGGTTAGCTTTGTCAGCATTGCCGGATTTACTATGTATATACACAAAGCTGGGTATCATCTACTATGCATTTAATTGTGAAAGCAGATTAACATATCACATTTTATTATTTCAAAGCTCTTAAGAAAATTAAATTTCGCCATTAAATGACCCATAACGAGTTGATATGCCGGTAAACAAACAAACGATCAATTAATCTTCAGGAAGTAGGTGATCATGGCTCTCTACAATTTCCTGTTCCTTTATATCAGTAAGCAACGTTTGGCTCGTTATCGTAGCTCTTTGTCCTCCGGTCTGTCATTCATTCACATAAATTCGTTAGGTAGATTTGCTGGTTGTTTCAATGAGACGTTACCCGGATGTTTCTTTAAAAGTTAGAAGGTTCACTTAGTTTCAACTGAACATTTACAGAGTGAGTAATAACTGAGCAGAACCAGAAAGAACAAGACTGGATATTCCGAGAACGAGAACAATTTATCCTCGTAGATTAAAAGCTTCAGTTTAAAATACTTTGTAGGTTACCCGGATGGATTTAGGAACATTTGTCTAAAGAATATTGGTCCAAGGAACATTGGTCTAAGGGAAACCTGACTAAGGACATTTGTCTAAGGAATACTCACCTAAGGACATCTGTCTAAGGAATACTTGTCTAAGAATAATTGGTCTATGGAATACCCGTCTAAGGAGATTGGTCGATGGAATACCCCTCTAAGGACATTGGTCGATGGAATACCCCTCTAAGGACATTGGTCGATGGAATACTCGTCTAAGGACCATTGGTCTATAATAATATTTTTTTTAAATAAATTAATACTTTATTCATGTACAAAATACTCATTTTTATTGAGATTCACTATATTACAGAATAATATTTAAGACACCTATAGCAACATTTATTACTGATGATTCAGATGGTTTATAAGCATTCATTGGCATGAATTGTTTGTATATTAATACAACTCACAGTAGACCATAATTTTCTCGATGAATATTTCATAGACACTTATTCTTGAGACCAGTGTTCCTTAGACGAATGTCCTGGATCCCTATCCGGATTGATAAACACCTAAAGATCGGAAGGCAGAAATAATAACTCATCGTAGTATTTCGGACAATTTTTCTCGTGAAAAAAAAAAATTAAAAAATCTTCCATCCGTATTTTGAAACGGATTTTATTTTAATCAACTGATGTGTACAATAAAATAAATGTTCCGTATATCCACGTCTATAATCGGACTTCAGGTAGAGTTCGACCCTTGAGGACTTATTTTTGCATGAATTTTAAATACTCCAGAAAAGATTTACCTGTGACTAGTGCAACCGGTCACCGAATATGCACGATTTTTAACCTCTTCAAAAAAATAACTGTTTATAGTATATACCCTTATATTTTGCGTTAAAAAAAACTGACGATAAAAACTCGCATTCTACTTTGAGTAGATACGGTATTAGAAAATATTTTAATAATTTTAACTTGAGGGAAATATCTTAAAATATGGATTAACGCATAAAGCTGTAGGTCATCCAAACATTCGTTCACCAAAGTGAATTTCCTTCGTTTGCACAAAGAGATGTTGCCATCTTGTGAATAGGGAAAGAACAAGCAGACGATCAGAAGGTGAATTGTCTCGTCTGTAACGGCGAACAAGCTAAAAGGTTAAAGCATTCACTTTACTTTCGACTTGACCTTTCAGCATATCATTTCTTCGTTTTACCTGCTCCCTCCACACCCCACCGACATCACGATGGGAGGTTTGAGACAAAGTAAAAAGCTGGTACCTAGCACACTTACATGTGTATCTGTCTATATTTCTGAGATGAGGTATTATGTACACTATTTACATTATTCGGACTATTGTCCTCATCTTTGTCGTCATATTTATTACAACGTTTCGCCCCTTCAGTATCTGTCTATATTTCTGAGATTAGGTATTATCTATACAATTTACATTATTCGGACTATTGTCCTCATCTTTGTCGTCATATTTATTTGTTGTACGCTCCGGCCTTCTTCAGGTGGTTGGAATGTCGAACTGAACCCTATATTTCGCTCACTGGGTTAGACTGTTCTAGTTCCACGTGCCATATTTGATGGTTGTTAGTTATCAGTTATCTTCTGTTAATTCGCCTTTCCAAGTTCTCCACTGCCTTAACCGGGTATTGAACTCACACTCTTTGGGTCCTGTCACTGGATCTAACCAATGCCTTTATCCACTGTGCCATGTGTCCTCGAGGAAATAAAGGGCTCAGTTCGACATTCTAACCACCTGAAGAAAGTCGGAGCGTACAACGGCCGAAAGGTTGTAATAAATATGGTGACAAAGATGAGGACCATAGTCCGAATAATGTAAATAGTGTACATTAACATGTTGTTTCAGTTCCTCCGACAATTTTGGGGACGCTTCAGTCTTCAGGGATTAACCCTATCTCTCCATCTTTTAAGTGTAATAGAGAAAGCGCAGCGTATGTTCCCCACCACTGGAACTAGTCTTTGGTTAATTCCCCCCCCCTAGGAGCCAAATTGTAATTTACAAAGCTTTGTTTGACACAAAGCCACAATAATAGGGTAATCTATATTAATAGTTTAAATGTATAGCTGTAAAAAAATTGAAGATTCCTGACTTTATGTGTTTTTTTGTTTTTTGGTTGATCTTTTCCTAAAATTGAGATTTTTTGTTTAAAATATCTATTATCCTACCGTAAACTTTGATTTGATTTTAAATACACAATTTCTTCTGTCTTTATTTCTGAGTTGAGCTCTTGTAACTATTTGCACTATTTACATTGTTCGAACTGTTGTCCTCATCCTTGTTGAAATATAAACGACCTTTCGGCCGTTGTACGCTCCGGCCTTCTTCAGCATCTGTCTATATTTCTGAGATCAGGTATTGTAACTATTTGCACTATTTACATTGCTCGGACTGTTGTCCTCATCTTTATTGTCACATTCACGATGTTTCGGCGTTTGTACGCTCCGACCTTCGAACCGAAACCTTTATTTAGTGCACGGGGTGGGGGAAGGGTAGATTGTTCCCATTCCACGGGCCATGGCATTGAATAATCTCAGTTTTAGTTAAATCGCCTTGATAACTCTCAAAGTTTTTCTTCTCTACGCCTGGGCCAGGAATTGAACTCACAACTCTTTGGATCATGTCATTTTTTGGATCAATCAACCAACGCTTTTATCCACTGGGTCATGTGCCCTTAAACAATTAGAACAATCTACTCCCTAAATGGGCTAAATAAAGAGTTCGGTCCGAAATTCCAACAATTATCACCTGAAGAAGGTCGAAGCGTACAACGGCCGAAATGTTGTGAATGTGCCAGTATAAATAAAAACAACACTCCGAATAATGTAAATAGTGTAAAAACACTTTCTTGTTGTTTTTCGTTAGTTTTTATTTTTAAAATTAAACTTATAGACATTTTTGCTGCATGTAAAACTTATATAAAAGTTTTATAAGTTAATATTGAGTGCTGCGGAAATATCTTCTACATAATGGTAAGACATTAATGGCAATGGTGACTTCATTCAGCTAATGCCTTACCATTATGCAAGAGGTATATGTGGGAGGTATTTCTGCCGCACCCTGTATTTCGAAAAAAAAGCGAAAAATAAAGTTTTCTGATTTATAGAAAAAATTACTGGCAGTAATGATTTTAGACAACTGCTACAGCATCCTCACAAAAACAATAGCATCATTACAGACTCAGGCCAAGAAGATAAAGTAAGTTTTCTGTTTAGTTTTCAGTACCATCCCAAATTGAGTCTGGGGCTTTAGTCCCTCCCAACTTTCTATAGCGCCGTTGATATTTGCGTAGCATCTACAGTGAATTAGACATTATAATAACCTAGAGGTGATTTATAGCACGGGATGAGATGCGTGAGTTAGAGGCAAATATAACATTTTATATCCTGGACGATTGTATATGTCATTTGTTTGTTGTTTGGTTTGTTTAACGGCATAACAACTTACATCATGTGTATGATGATAAACTACATCCGACAACAAGGCCTTTGATCAAGAGTTCGAGGAGGGCAGAACCACCTCATAATTAATATTGTTCCCAGGCACAACCTGACACGTGATGGTAGCACATGCTAGGCTACCAGCTATAGGCAAATAGTTAACCCCCAAACTGAGGTCAAAATACTACAAAAGTGTAAAAATAGGTTTTAGTACCAGCAATACATATTTAAAATAAATAAATAAATTTACCCACAATACATTTTTGGGGAAAAAAATACATTTACCAGCAATACATTTTTGAAAAAAAAAAATACCCGCAATACATTTTTTGGGAAAAAAAATTTACCAGCAATACATTTAAAAAAAAAATACCAACAATACATTTTTGTAAAACAAAAAATTTACCAGCAATACATTTTTGAAAAAAATAAAAAAAGTACCCACAATACATTTTTGGAAAGAAAAAAATTACCAGCAATACATTTTATTTTTAGAAAGAAAAAAAAAACAATTACCAGTAATATATTTTTGAAAAAAAAAAAAAAAAAAAAAAAAGAAGCTTTTTCGAGTGTATTTTTATATTTTCATGTTTTGACCCTAGTTTGAGTGTTCACTATTTGCCCATAACTATCATCCCGGGTCAGAGTGGACCTAGTAACAATAGCAATTAAGAGGTGGTTCCACGCTTTTCAAAAACCTCCTGATCAGAGGCCTTGCTGCCGGATGTAGTTTATTATTAAAATTATTTAAAATTTTGTTATAAGTAACTAATGTGCGACGATTCAAAAAGGTTACCAGTGTGGAAAATAGAATCGGCGAACCAGGTTCAAATTTCAATCACATCTGAAAGGCATGGATTTGTCACTTCTCTGAAAATTTTCTTTTCAAACTGCTGATAACGTACACGAGGATTGGAGTGAGGAGATGGGGTTATAGAAAAAAAAAATAGAAATATGAAAACTTAAAAATAAAGCCAAGAATGATTTTTTTTTTTTTTGCTGTATTACCAAGGCAGACATTAATTCTGACGAACGCATCCGTTAGTAATTCTGATAATGGTAATATTGGCCGTTTCCTTATAAGGAAACATTCAGCATTAATTAAACCGCATAGCCAGTGTTACTTCCGGCTGGGATTTATACAATCTTTCTATTAAAACATTTTTTTCAAAAAAATGGGTTTCTCATGTCTAACTTATTGCTACTTCCAGCATTGATGGGGGTTTCCTTCCTAAGTTTTTGTTTGAAGTAGTGTTGAACACCAACATCTTGATTGTCATTATTTTTTCATCGATTTACCTGTAGTATCATTTAATTTTATTTGCAGAGGGTTAGCGCTACACAGTCTTCTATAAAAGGCTGTTTATTTTTCATTAAAGAAGAAAGATTAAAAGAACTCGAAAGGTTCGCCATTTTCTACAGTGTTTGTGGTAAATAAGAAAAAAATAAGAGAAATCGAATGTTGAAAGTTTTTTTTCTTTTGTTAGTTTTATTTTATTTATTTATTTTGTGTGTATATCTTTTTCTTTCGGACGCAAGTAGACATTTACATACTCAGACGAGAGCGGAAATATCAAAGAACATTCCATGCGTGTGTACTTAACTATATACAAAGATTGGGTGCCTCCCGTAGGCTAATGGCTAATCTTTACTGTATCGTAATAAGTTCGATACTCACTAAACACTTTATCTATGGCGTTCTACCAGACGAGATCAAGCTTTCTAATTACTGCTGGCAGCTGATTACTGTGCACCATCTTATAGAATAACAACCCAGTTAATTTAATAAAACACTACTACTATACAGTGAGTTCAGTCCTCATTGAGTACCAACCATACTTATGGTTTTGTTTCCAAATTAAGCTGATATGAAGCTGGATGAAAAAGTATGGACAGTTCAATTACCCCCCGCCTCAATGATACATTTATAATACCCTTGATTTTCTTTTCTTACAACTTCTCCTTCCTTTTTTTTTTTTTTTTTTTTGCATCCTCCGCCTCCCTTTCTATCACACCGAACGCCGTGTGTTAGTTTATTTATTTAAAAAATACTATACCGTTCATTAATTTTTTTAAATAAATCGTTGGGAGGTCAACTGATAAAAATAGAAATTTATATATATATATATAGATAGATAGATAGATAGATAGATAGATAATATTAGTGGTAAATATACACATACATATGCAAAATATATAAATATATATACATAGGTGCATACACATACATGTATATTTTTTGAATAAAAATTCCAAGAGGATAGAATCCAGGTAGAACTCAATGTCCAGGACAGAGTAAGGATATAATAAAAAGGCTTAAACACTAATATTCCCTGGTCATAATTTATTCCATTGGAATCGTAAATACGATCCAATTCATCAGACCTACAAATTCAAAAAGAAAACAGAAAAAAAAACAACTCCGGAAATAAAAACAGAATTTAAAGAGAGTGTAAGTATGAGGGTGTGGGACGAATGTTAGAGTTAAAGAGAGGGGTAACAGACTATAGAAGGAGGGAGATTAAACCTTAACAGAGAGAATTTTAGGAGAGGTGAGTGGAAGGGGTTTAAGTAAGAGAAATATGAATGTTGTCGGATGGCTAATGCATAAAGATACATTTCGTGGTGACATCCACACACCATAGACGATCTAATGTTGAAGATCAGAATAAGAGGGAGGGAAAGGAAAGAAGAGGTGGGGGAGAGAGATGGGGCGAAGGAAAGTAAAATTGAAGGACATTTACTGAAAGGGCCGCTGTGTAATTAAGAAAATTTGACAAATTTAATATCGACTACATGTTACAAATGAAATATAAACATATAAAAAATAAATATAACGATTATCTAATTTAGCAAGGACCTATATTTTTATGTTCAAAAACACATGCGAATACACACATACACAATAACATATACACGTATATACATACACATAGGCGTGTACCCACATACACACATACATATACCCATGTACACACATATATAAATATATCCACATTATATATTTTCTTTTTGAATTTGTAGGTCTGATGAATTGGATCGTATTTACGATTCCAATGGAATAAATTATGACCATGGAATATCAGTGTTTAAGCCTTTTTATTAATATATATATATATATATATATATATATATATATATATATATATATATTGTGTATTTGGGCAGCAATCCTTCTTTTATACAAGTTTCATTAAAGACGACTAACAAGGTGCTGCGGTTAAGTTTTATATTCAGTATTTCTTGTGTTGGTATAAATGTTTACTTTTCTAGACGTAGTATTTAAAAGCTGTTCAAATGTTCAACATATCCGAGCACTTTTGGCTATTCTATTAGCCTTACTAAGGATGAGTTGTTTTTTTTTGGGGGGGGGGCAAACACGGTCAGCCCGTTGTGACAGTGGTCGTATATTCTATAACTAAGTTGCTGATAGAGTTTGTTAGGTTTACGTGTCTGTTTAAATGGGTCCTAAGTGAGCTATGATCTGAGAGATGTTACGTAAGTTTTCTTGATAAGCATGTAGTGGTATGACCAATATAATTATTCATTAATTTGCTTTGATAAATAGTGCAGTCCCTTAAAGAACACACACACTTTGTGTGTGTCTGTGTGTGTCCTTAGAAACAGACTGTCGCCGCTTGGTGTTGACCTCAGTGTTCACTTATATGTGCGTAGCAAGAATTAATTCAAATTAGTTTTATTAAAATAGGCTACCTTGTTTAATCTTTTATTGTAGTTATCGTATGACTATATCAAATTTATCAGAAAATTATCGAAAGTTAATTTGTTTCCTACTACTTTAGACTATCTTTAGTCATTATAAGAAAATTACTCATTATACCACCAGTGAATCATTAAAGTTCACTAATTTCAAGTTTAAAGTTCACAGTGGAAGTGGATAACCCAGTTTTCGAGAAAAAAAACGTTTTCTTCTAAAACTGTCTGAGCAAGTAAAAATGTCAAAAGGTATAGTTTTCTCAAATACTCACACACTAACTCTGTTCCTTGTCAAATATCGAGGCATGCCTGTGCCAGAACAGTATTCAGGGAGAAGTAGATTCCTGCCTTTACTAATGAGATTTGAACATGTAAATTAATTCTACTTGTATACAGAGCCTATAAGAGAGGAATACAAAAGATCTCTGAGAATTTCCTTGGATCTCACTGTTTGAATGGATTGAACCCTACAATTCCGCCGGCTTCAAAACTATGGTTCCAAAATGTCCATTATTCGGAAGGACAATCCCTTATTCAGCCATTTCTGTTTTTGTTCTTTGTTGAATTTGGAGGATAAACAAAACGTCATTTTCAATTATACAGGGTGTCCCCAAAAGTTTAACATCATTTCACCAACCAATAATTTTCGAAATTCTTGTTGAAATAACCTCAAATTTTCACAGAATCTATAGAAACAGATCAAGATTTTATATTTAATGGAAGAGGACAGAACGTGCTTATCTCAATGAGAATCTGCCAGAGAGATGGATCAGGCTTGGTGGAGATGAAGAAAGTTTTCTGATGAAATGGCCGCCGCGGTCACCGGACCTGTCCCCGTGTGTTTTCTTTTTATGGGAATATGTGAAGGGACTGGCCAATGTCCCTCTCTTCCTGCGAGCATTGATAAACTCAAGCTGAGAATCACTTCCGCACTGGATAATGTTACCGGAGACATGCTACAACGTGTTTGGCAAGAGCTTAACTACCGACTTGACGTGTGCCGTGTCATAGGAGGGTGCACATATTGAACACTTATGAAATCGGTTATGTGCATATGTGTAGAATGTTGTAGTTTGTACTTTTCGTCGTTTTTTTTTTTTTGTTTTTTTCTTTTTTTTTTTACATTTTTCTAACCCTGCAGCAGTACTTCATTGGACTAAAGAGGGAGAGGCTGGTAAAATATAGACAGTGACAGTGGGTCGCGGTGACTGGGCAGTTTTTGTTCTAGGCGCTAGGAAACCTCACATTAAAAAGATCATGTATCATATCCTGCCATCATATATATAGTGGGGTCGAATAAATGCTCGTGTTATGGACTGGTCTGTTTTTTTTTTCGACTGGTGTAAGGTGGGGGCACACAGACAAAATTTAACCTTACTCTATTTTATAAAAAATACGATTGTGCTTTTATTGAAATATCTTCCCGGGTTTTTGATTTTTACCACTCTATAAAGTCAGTCAATTAAGTGCAGTACGTGATACACGCTTTGGCGATCATGTCTCTTTCGATTCATGACTGACGAGGCAGATGATTTTCCCACATTTAGTTGGCGTTTCTTTATGTGGTAGTGTTGTGAGACCGTAACATACCTACAACATGGACTCTTCCAGGACTATATAAAGTATGCGATATAACACTCTAAGAGAAGAGGAGGAAAGAGAGAGAGAGAGAGAATTCTAATACCGTAGTATCAGCCGCGTACGACTACCAATATTGGACACTAGCACATAGTAAGCTGCGCTTGCACTTACACTATCTTTGTAACCTTTTTTGTTTAATATATCTTTTTTACCTCTAATCCATGTTCCGTGTTTTCCTTCCGTGATCCCAACTTTGGGCCCACATCAGGTAGATTGGTTCCCAATTAAGGCTATAGGACCTAGTCTATCTTGCTATTCAACCCATAATTCGAAGGAGAAAAGATAAAGACAGTCAATTGCCATACGTGATACACCCTTTGGCGATCATGTCTCTTTCGATTCATGACTGACTTGGCAAAATATTTTCCCGCAGTAGGTTGCCATTTCTTGCAGACTTGGTTGCCATCCAAGGCTATAGGAGCCAATCTGTCCTGTTATTCAACGTATATCTTGGGTGAGGCAGAAGAGACGGATTCATACCTTTTCCAAGAGTATTTGTGCATAAGTCTATGCAACGAACCTGACTGGAATTCGAGGTAAAGAATTTTAATGAGGAGAAAGAGGTAAAGAATTTTAATGAGGAGAAAGAATAAATAAAAGAACATAATTTTATAAAAAGAGCTTGGAAAACTAGTATTCCTTTTTGTGTTTAATAGACGTTTCGAATTACAGTCTGTGATTTATTTATTTTTAATTGCATTGGTTATATTAATACTATGACAAACTATTATCAATTCATCCTCACGACATATGTCAATGGAACACATTTTAGGCAACACTCATAAAATTGTTCCTGCCAACGCATAAAAGTCGGAATAAATTATTTTGTATGTTAAATGTTAACTCGTCTTTCTCACATCTTTTCAAGCCTTGGTCGAGACTAGATAAATAATAGCAAATCCATAAAACATTAACGCTACAACGAAGAAGGCTTCGATGAAGAGATCCGGTTTATTTGTGTCTCAGGCATATCCATCAGGATAAATATTTTTACATACTTTATTGTCTTCACGGGCCTTAGCGTGAAGTAATAGCGAACAAGTCTGGTTGAGCATTACTAGCGAGCTCAGTCCTCCCTCGCTTACACAAAACCTTTTTTTATTTATTTATAATCATTTCACCTCAAGCAAGGCAATAAGTAACAAGGGGATACTGGGAGTGAAAAAAATGAAAAAATTTTAGTGAGGAGAAAGGCTAACAGAATATTGCGAATGGTGTCGCATTTAAATTTTTGAAGATTGTAGGTGGAAGACGGGCAAGAAGTTGGAATACAGTTCCACAGGCAAGAAGTGCAAGAAAAGAAAGTATCTAGTTACATCTAGCTATTTCAACAGGAAAACGATGAGACCTAGTTGCCAATCTAGTAGTACGCTTAAATTCACGTGGTCGAGGTACCAAGAAGGATAGCTCATTAGAACAACTAAAATGAAAATATTTATAGAAAAAAAACTGAAAACTACGTTACGATGGTGGGAAAGTGACTGAAATGGAGATGCCAGGTCCGGACTAATAACATCACATACCCTACTTTAGATTTTATCTAGAATCTCGAGATATATAATGATATCCTAAGCAAATCTTAGACGCTGTACAAAGCCGAAAGCATGGCGTACCCAGTGCGGATCGAACTCACTACTCAGTCATAATTGATCTCGCGAGATAAGATTACTAACCATTACACCACATGGAAGTACCCAAATCTCGAGATATATAGCCAGAGCAGTAGTCCATATATAGTTACAATACTCAGTGCACGGACGAATGGGAGATATATAATTGTGTAAGATGGATTCTGACTTGAGTTGTCCTACTAAGTCATGAGTTCGATCCTCGCTAAGTGTTCTATATTTATTGCTTTGTGCTAAACACAAATTAGTAAATATATTGGGCGCTTTTGTATAGAGTATCTTCTTTTTCTTCTAAAACTGAGAAGTAAAGATGCCAAAAGTTATAGTTTACTCAAATACTCACACACTAACTCTGTTCCTTGTCAAATATCGTGGTGTGCCTGTCTCAGAACAATATGCAGGGAGAAGTAGATTCATGTCTTTACCAATGACCAACTCTGTATACAGAGCCTATGAGAGAGGAATAAAAAAGAGCTCTGACCATTATTATGGAGGAGTCTGTTCGATCCTCACTGAATGCCCATGCCAAACTAAGTTTACTAAATAATGGTAAGGGTATCATACAGGAAACATTCAGCCTTCATTGACTGAACAATCGGTGTTATTGTCAGTTGAACCTTATGAAATCTGTCTATTAAAAGAGTTTTTCAGAGAAATAGGTTTTTCATGTTCACTGTTATCGCTCTTTCTAGTGTTGATGGGAATTTTATTGCTAACCTTTTGTTTAAGTTAGTACGGAATGTCAACATATTGATATATCATTATTTTCTCTTCTAATAACACGCGCTATCCATTTTCGTTGTTGCTACTGTTGGAAGGCTTCAAGTACTTTTTGTGTTATATTTATAATCGCTTTTTTGCCCCTTTTGTGATCTGAGGCGAAAATTAACAGTTCGTTTTGCGGGGTTGGGTGGGTCTACCCTACAATTAGGCTGTACATTCGCTATTAAGTTGAAAGGAAAGGGCCAGTCACTTATGCCTGAGACGTCATTAAAAAAGAGATATCAAGGTAACTGTACAATCTCTGCCACCACCCGTATCTGCGTAGGCGTGGTTCCACGTTGGGATCTTGTGCCAAACTCATTATATCATCGAGTGGAGGTGGATGAACAGGTCACATATACCGACTTCTTTTATCTTCTTGTATATGTTTGGTACTGTGAGACAGTTTTACCAAGTCGAGATAAATTACTTCTGCAGCCGACTTGTTTTAAAAGACTTTTTTCATTGGTTTTTAACTCTTCTTTCATATGATATGTCCTTTCAGGACGTGGAAGACCATTGCTCTCCCCAACTTCTTGTACTTTGTTACCCTACGTAACCCGTGCCCTTTACCACACTTTTTGTCTTTGTCGTCTTATTTTGCTATCTATTCACTCAAACTCGTTAAGTAGCTCATTCGCTGTTTCCCCCCACATCTCTTTATTATGTCCTGAGAATATTAAATTCTCCAAGCCCTCTTTCTTCGTTATGTGCGCCAGAAATTTCAACTGTTTCTTTCAGATTGTTAGCAGCAGTTTCCTTCCTTATTTTTCACATATTATGTCCATGATATTCTCAGCATTCGTCGGTAGTATTCTAAGGACATGTTCCCACTTTGCTTAGTTTCTGAAAGGCATCTTTCGCCATTCATAAGCGCCACCGAGTTTCTGACTCACACTTACAATAAATAGTTAAATTTCTCCACCGATTTGATATTTAACGTCCACACGTTTTATCTCTTTTACTGACAACCAGGTATTCCGACTTCTTGCAGTTAATGTACAGTTCTACTTTTGATTACATCTTTTTTTCTTCAACTGCAATCAATGCCATCTGTTTATCGTATGCTGTTTTTATCTTCGGTAGTTGTTGTGTTTTTACTTTTTATTTATTTATTTTTATTTTATTTTTATTATTTATTTACTTTTTATTTATTCATTTACTTTTTGTTTTATCTTTTATTTTTTATTTATCATTTATTTTACATTTTTATTTATATATTCAGATTTTATTTTATTTTATATTTATTTACTTTTATTTTTATTTATTTATTTACTTTTATTTATCTACTTTATTTTTTATTTACTTTTTATTCATTTATTTATTTTTATTATTTATTTACTTTTTATTTATTTATTCACTTTTTATTTGCTTTTTTATTTTATTTACTCTTATTTATTTATTCATTTTACTTTATTTTTATTTTATTTTTATCTAATTTTTATTTATTTACTTTTTATTTATCTATTTTATTTCATTTTTTATTTACTTTTTATTCACTTATTTATTTACTTTTTCTTAAGGAATATCTCTGTGCTTATGAACCTCTTTGCCGGATTTCTGCATGGCTACAAGGTAAGGCATTCTCAAATTTTCTTCAATATTTCGTTAAAAGAACGATCGCTATCTATCAATCAGGGAATCTGTTATTTACTCACTTGAGCTTAGTTTCGTACCGTATTGCTATCCCCTTACTTCACCGCGCCTCCCACATGCTATTACATATGTACATATTTATACACGTCTTCTTATATCATTTAAAATCATGAAAGTATGTTCCTGGTATTAATCAGACGTAGAGATGTCAATCGAACTTTTTTATGAAGTAAGAAAAAAAAAGGAAAACTTTTCGTTTTCGCTAATCAATTAATTGGGTCTGTTCGTTCATTTTTACTTCACAGGGCGTTGATTGAAAAATAATTGAATCTTGAACCGCCAAATTGATAATATAGGGAAAAAAAAACTTTTTTACGGCAATAGTGGAAAACAGCGACTTTCTTTAGTAACGCTTTTCTATTTACTTATTTAAAAAAAAAAAAAGAAATGCAAGCCAGGGCTTTCGATAACTAAAGTATTTCCGACACGAAAACAATGTTTCAATTTACCTCAAATTTAATTATTCTCTCGTCATTGTTTACGATGTGCTAATTATATTTTGATAGAAAACATTAATTAATTATAATATTTGCTTCCTGAAAATGGTTATGCAGATTTTTTTGTTAATTATATATTATTTTCAATTTATTTTATATATATATATATATATATATATATATATATATATATATATATACATGCTTTAGAATTATTATTATTGTAATGGGTACTTTTAGTTTTAAAGATTGCATTTTATCCAATCATAATATCAAAATAATTGCAACCACATCCAAAACATCATGGATATGATCAAAACCAAAAATGCTCTAGATTATGCCCAAATCATATTGAAACACCGAAGTTAAGCAACGTCCAGCCTGGCCAGTACCTAGATGAAACTTATTTTGGATGAGGGAATGAGTTTACCTCTCTGAATTGGATTAATAATGATCGCAGTTTTATATTTATCAGGACATTCATTGTAGTAGTTTAGAAGGCAAGAATTAGAACTAGTAGACTTTTGTACGGATATATATATATATATATATATATATATATATATATATATATATATATATATATATATATTAAAATTAACTGATTTAAAAATATGGTTTCATCGCTACACAGGAATTACCATGTTTCAAAACAGAAACCAAAAACTTCAAATTGAATTATATTAAATTAAAAGTATTAGTTCTATTTCATCTTCAAGCAAATTTTGGAATATCTTACTTTAAAATTTATTGAGTTTTAAAAGCATATACATTCATAATTTTTGTTTCCAAGGATACAGAGAAATCCAATCATTTAGACAGGGGCGGTAGCGTGTTCATTTTTATTAACTATGATTGTATCAATTATGAGTTGCGTTCGAAAATGGGTTACGTCTAGGTAGGGTACGGGTGCCTTTTTTCAACGAATTATGACATCCGTTCAACGCATGTCGTCTGGTTTTATATATATATATATATATATATATATATATATATATTGTATGATTGTCATATTGTGGTCATTAATGTCAGATGAATCTGAAATTTACCCAACTTCAAAAACTCAGTATCAAGCACTGACGAAGGCTATAGGAGCAACCGAACATTATTGTACTCCAACATGTCAACTAAATAAAAAATATATACATATATACAGACAATATTTTGTCATCCACTTTTTGTATAATATCAGCAACCTACTTACTAATATATATATATATATGTATGCACACACACACACACACACAGAGAGAGAGAGAGAGAGAGAGAGAGAGAGAGAGGGTGGAGTAATGGATAGCGGCTTGGATTGAGGAATCGGAGAGCTGAGTTCGAATTCCAGTCGAATTCATTACATTCACTTACGTGAAAATACCCTTGGGAAAGGTGTGAATCTTCTTCTTCTCCCTCCATATTGGTAAATGCTATGGATAAATAGCAGAGCAGACTGGCTTCTATAGCCTTGGAATGGCAACTGGAGAAGGACAACTCTGAATTCAAAACCTGCGGAGGGTCGTTTGGGGACCTTGTGGCACTTAGTGCACCAGGTCTCTGTATTCGGCCCTTCAAAAAGTGTGGATGGTCCTGCACGAAAACTTCATCACTATAATCAAATCTCATGTGCTCTTGTCGGGCTGTCGGTTTCCTGGGAACTGATCTGCTTGGCCCTCATACATCGAATTCGACGAGAGAGTCGAGTATATATATATATTCGTATATTTAGGCAGCAAATTCTCTTTTAGGCATGTTTGATTAAATAAATTACAAGCATTATGTCTCCTTATTTTTAGCATAATACTTTCATATTCACGAACTTTTTTTTCTTGTATTACAATCAAATGATTCAATTAAAATAAAAAAAATTCAAGTGTATTACAATCAAAAATCACTGTTAGAGTGCATTTCTTGGCTCATTTGATTGCAATACACGGGAAAATATTCATAAATATGGAAGGATTATGCTAATAATAAGCAGGCATAATGTTTGTAATTTATTTAATCAGATATATATATATATATATATGTGTGTGTCTGTTTGTGTCAGCTACTATTAAACCTGAACAAATGTGATGTTTTTCTATGTTGCTATATGTTATGGTCCGGTTCCTTATACCACGATGATAGTCCAAGGTAGAACCAATAAAGAAGAACTCGAATACGGATATGGAAAAACACAGATATATTACAAACAGGAATATATACAGAGAGGTAGAAAGTGTTAGTACGAACAATCAGGTTTAGTAGTAATTGTCTGAACACGACTCTGTTTCGGACTGCCTCTGACTCGACTGACTGATTCGCTCGCTCTGACTGATTGACAGACTCCTGACGGACTTCACTCCAGACTTCAGACTGAACTCTAGACTTCAGACGGAACAGTATTTAGTCCCCACCCCCAAACGTGGGCATCATGTGGCACAAGGCCGGTTTAACGTGGGATCTCCGAGCCCGTGGGCTCGGCCAAAAATATGCCCTTTGAACCCGTATAAACGGGTTCAGGGTCGGTTTACCTCCCCGAAAGAGACTCCGCCCTTCGGCGTAGCCTCGTTCGGGTTCCTCCCCGCCCGAAAGCAAAGAGTTCAACCGATCAGCCGATCAGCCGGTCGCCCGACTTCGGACTACACTCACTGCTTCCTCTTGAGGCGCAGTATTTATTACGTATGGAATAGTCCATTATGTTATTATGGGTAAGCTCCCATAACACTATAATATATGGAATACCTTATTTTAATCTTCAACCAATTTATTCGTAACATTAAAAATATTTAAGGAATTTTGCAATTGAATTGGTTGTATTTTTTGCGTGACTTATTGTTATATACCGTACGAACACTAATAGGTATGGTCCAATCCGCATAAATACGTTGGACACTATTGTAAGTAGGAGTAATATGCTGTCTAAGTAGTCCACCATTAACAGTGGTTTACCTACTTCACGCCTCTAGCGAGTATTGTATTTTGTTGACGTTATAAACATTACCATTTCATTTCCAAACTCCTTTTTGGTTATTCCTCATTCAGTAACATTTTCTAAGTTACAACAGTTATCAAGGGTTTTTATTTATACAATTAACCCTATTTTCACATGTAAAAATATCCAAAGATAAAACCAATACTGTAAAATAATGTCAGAAATGGCATCACGACATTTTCCACTAAGCAGTTTTGAAAAAAATCACACATATTTTACATAGATAAAGCCCTTCGCAAGGTGTGGGCTGTACTCGCGAGAACATTTTTTTTTGTATTTCTTTAAGGCATGGGATACCAGGATTCCTTTCAGTGAGTCTATTGGAATTTTTTCCATTCAGTTTGAGGGCTTCAACTACAACTGGGATTGTTGGTGTCCTCATGTTTTACATTTTTGAGATTTCGATTTCAAGGTATTTTGATAGTTTTTTGAAAATCTTCAAACATAGATTGTAGTCTGCGTGGGCTGCCATGTCAATAAGGAGGCACATTTTGTGTTTTCGGTCAGTAGTCACAATGTCTGAGTGACTAGCTTTGATTGTGCTGTCTGTGTCTATTGTAAAGTCCAATAAAATTGTTACAGATCCTATCTCCGTAACCGGCAGTGGGTGGTGTTCAAAACAATTTCTTGTCGTTCCCTTTCCGTAAAAGTTGAAAATTTTACAGTGCAGATGTTGGCCAACAGTGTCATGCCGAGTTTTATACCCAGCGGGTGCCAATACCGCGCAGCCTGATACAAGATGGTCAATTGTTTTTGGGTATTTATCACAGAATCTGCATTTTGGGTCAGCACAATTTCTCGTTATGTGTGCTTGGTAATTTTTAGTTAGCAAGCATTGGTCTTGTGCAGCAAGAATAAAACTTTTGGTTACAGCTTTTAACTCTGCATTACGTAGCCACTGATGGGTAAGGGGTTTGTCTACATCAGTTTGTTTCGTACGGGCAAAGTATTGACTATAAAGCGGTTTATCTTGCCATCGTTTCTGTATCTGGTCGGTTGCATTTTTTAAGTATTTTGCAGCTGCAATCGGCGTATTATACTTTAGTTGCATTCCTTCACCCATTTGAAGCTCCATTTTGCACTTGTTGCCTTCCTTTAAAGTTTCTTCTTTCATGTTCTTTGACACATATCATCATCCAGTCTTCTGTAGTTGCCAGGTATTATTATTATCGTTATTATTATTATTATTATTATTATTATTATTCCTTTGATTTCTGGTGTGTACTCATTTCTTTCTGGGTCCCGCCTAAGGTCAGAAATAGCATCATGACATTTTCCACTGAGCAATTGAAAACACACACACACACACACACACACACACACACACACACACACACACACACACACACACACACACCTACACACACACACACACACACAATTTTACATAGATAAAGTCATTCTTAAGGTGTGCGCTGTACTCGTGAAAACATTTTTTTTTTGTATTTCTTTAAGGCATGGGCTACCAGGAATCCCTTCAATTAGTTTACTGGAATCTTTTCCAAACAATTCGGGGTCTCCAATTACAACTAAAATTGTTGATGTTCTTATGTGCCACTTTTTTGAAATTTCGATTTCAAGGTCCTTGTATTTTGATAGTTTTTTGAAGATCTTTGAAGATACATTTTTATCTGCAGGGACCGCCGTATCAATAAGGAGGCATTTTTTGTTTGTTTGTTTGTTTGTTTGTTTGTTTGTTTGCAGTCTCCAATGACGATGTCTGGGCGATTAGCTTTGATTCTTCTGTCTGTATGTATTGTGTAGTCCCATAAAATTGTTACAGTCCCATCTCCGTAACCGAGTCTGGGTGGTGTTGATTATTATTATTATTATTATTATTATTATTATTAGCATTATTAGCATTATTATTAGCATTTGTGTGTGTGTTACGTTTCTTGCTTGTATTCTGTAGAGCCGGGTCCAAAGTTACTATTATTATAAGTAATATTATTATTATTAATTATATTATTAATAATAATATTAATAATATCTATTTAGGCGCACTTTGGATTTTAAGTATTTTCTTTTTTTACTTATTTCAAGTTTTAAGTTTGTTTTTGTTTTTAAGTTGTTTATTTTTTTCCCAAGTTCTATGTTTGTTTTATACAAGTATTTTTTTTGTTCTTGTTCTCAAACCTTCCGTTGCTCTTCCCTTGGGTTGACATTTGTAAATATCTCAATTTGACGCGATTATTTTGTTTGTAGGAACTCGTTTCTTTTTCTGCATTCTCCTTGTTAAAAAAAAAAAAAAAAAAGGGGGTTGTACCGCATTCTTGCAATCTTGTGTTAATTCGCATTACATTTACGTATTACAGAAAAGAATTTCTCCTAAAGTCAGACGCTTGCAATTCACACACCATTGTATCCTGTTTAATGGCATTTTGAATCTAATATAATGCGAGTTGGGCACCTTGAGGCGGTGTAATGGTTAGCAAGCTTGTCTCGCTAGAACAATTACAACTGAGTCGTGAGTTCGATCCTCACTGGGTGCCCCATACTTTCGGCATTGTGCCACATCTATGCTACGCTTGGAAAATCACTATAATGCGAGTTTTATGATCAGCCTATTTTTTAAGCAAAATATAGGGGGGTGTAATTTTTTGAAGAGCTTATAAATCATGTATTTTCGGTGGCAGGTTGCACTATACAAAGATAATTTTTTTTTCTGGATGGGTTAAGATTAATGTAAAAAATTTCAGGAATCGTTCTAATAAAGTACTATTCATTGCTTTTTAACGTTATCTTAAGAAATCGTCTTCTCGACAAAACTGTATTTCTTATTCTTCTTCTTCTATGTGCCACGCACTTTCAGGATATAGACTATCATAGCTCCCCAAAACTTCTTTCCGCCATCCATTCACACAAGCTTGTCAAGTAGTGTCTCGGTGCCTTCCCCTGTCTCTCTTATCCTCAATACGCCCCGCGAGGATTAGATTTACCAAGCCCTTTTTCTTAAAAGATAAAAGATACTGTATAATCTTTATCGACACTCGGTTGTATGTATACTCCATTTTAAGACATTTTATGTGACTTTGCGAAATAATCGCAAATTCATATCCATACAACTGAATATGTTAGCTATATCACTGATATTGAGCGCTTTCCATTAAGTATATACAATAATATATATGTTATGAAATGGACAAAGTTCGACAATTATTTTAAGACATTTTTATGTTTACACATTCTTTTTATAGATACAAATATTTAAGTAAATGCTCTATTTATAATAAACAGTATTAACGACATTTACCGGCCTAAATGCCTGAGAAATTTTCATAGAAAATATGCGTCCCCCAACAGGAATCGAACCTGTTTCCTACACGAAACCGTCATATAACCTTACGTGCTTTACCGATTTCGCCAAAGAGGAGAGTTTCTGTTAGCAAGATCGATTTTACTGATTTAAAACTACAATTCTCCATGATTTTCTTTCGTATATTCATATCTGCTTGACGCGTATCCAAATGTAAACAAATGACGTCACACATTATGAAATGGACATAATATTATTAATAATATTATTATTAATAAAATTATTATTATTAATAATATTATTAATAATATTATTAATAATACATATTAATAATATTATTAATAATATTATTATTAATAATATTATTATTAATTAATAATATTAATAATTATATTATTAATAATATTATTAATAATAATATTAATAATATTATTATTAATATTATTAATATTATTATTATTTATAATATTATTATTAATAATATTATTATTATTATTATTAATTATAATAATATTATTATTTATAATAATATTATTATTAATAATAATATTAATAATATTAATAATAATATTATTAATAATAATATTATTATTAATAATAATAATATTCATAATAATAATATTATTCATAATAATAATATTATTAATAGTATTATAAATAATAATAATATTAAAATATTATTATTAATAATATTATTAATAATAATATATTAATAATAATATTATTAATAATAATATTAATAATAATATTGCTTATAATAGTAATTTTGCACCCGGCTCTACAGAATACAATCAGGAAACGTAACACACACATAAATGCTAATAATAATGCTAATAATAATAATAATAATAAACACCACCCAGACTCGGTTACAGAGATAGGACCTGTAACAATTTTATAGGCCTACACAATACACACAGACAGAACAATCAAAGATAATCACCCAGACATCGTCATTGGAGACTGCAAAAAAAAAAAAATTGCTTCCTTATTGATACATGGATGTATACTGTGTGCTGATAGGTCTGTGACACCTTCCTGGTGTTATAAGTTTTCAACTCCGTATCTATGCAGATGACACGACTATTTACTTCTGTCTTGATGGCAAGTCTGTTCGTTAAGGTCAAATTTGCAGCTGGCATAAAAAAAGGCCTACAATCGGTTGTTAAGTGGAGACAAGCAATGGTTTATTAATGTTAACGCCCCCCAAAACGGAATTGCTCTCTTTTTAATCGTCTTAGAAAACCTTTTTGCCTCCCATTAGCATGACTAATGCTAATCATTTTGGGGGGTACCTAATTGCGACTTATCGGGCTAACATTTCCCACTGGCATGAAGCTGAACGATGATATTTAATCACTGGTTCACTGTGTCGTGCTCGACAGAATCTATCTTAGACATTTATAAGTCTACCATTCGTTCATGTTTTGAATATTGCTGTCAAATCTAGTCTCGTGCTTCTGCTATGTATTTAAAGATTCTTGATAGAATACAAAAAATCTGCAATATTATTGATCCTGACCTGGCATATCGGCTTCATTTACTTTCTCATTGCCGTAACATAGCTTTCGTGCCTTTTCTATAAATACTTTTCCTGTAATTGTTCAGATGAATTTTCCTCTTCATCATTTATTACCACCATTGTTAAACGCCTGACGAGACGTTTTTGGACATCGAAACTAATATGCATTTTTGTCGCGGTAACTTGCATCTTCCAATGTAACAGTTTATAATAAGTATTTATTGTTCTACTTCTTGTATTGAGCACTTTTTTAAATTAATGTGATGAACATTTGAATTTATATTCTTTTCGTTTTTTACATTTGTATATATATATATATAGATAGATAGATAGATAGATAGATAGATAAATAGATAGATATTTTGAACAATAAAAAATATTAAAAAATTAAAATCTTCAGACACACTGGGTTGTAGATTAATATTCTTTCGTTTTTTTTATTATTATTTCATTTATGTATGTATATATATATATATATATATATATATATATATATGAAAAGTATATATATATATATATATATATATATATAAATGTATATATGAAAAGTGTATATATATATATATATATATATAAGTGTATATATATATATATATATATATATATATATATATATATATATATATATATATATATATATATGAAAAGTATATATATATATATATATATATATATATATATATATTTTTATTTTATATAATATTTATATATTATATATGCGCGGTACTTATTGAAAGCGCTCAATGTCAGAGATAGAGCTAACATATTTAGTTGGAGTGATGTGAGTTTGTGACCTGGGTTTCACGCTTATGCAATCATCAGACAAACTGATTAATTTTTTAAATTTTGGATTTATGTAGGGTTGTGTTTTAATTGGTGTTTTTTGGGTACGTGGAAGGAAAATTTTCGTATGCGCCATTCATACTTACGCAAACATACATGCACGCCCCTCCCACTTCCATAAAAAACACAAATAAACAATGACCCTACATAAATACAAAATTTAAAAAAATTAATCAGTTTGTCTGACGATCGCAAAAAGCGTGAAACCCAGGGTCACAAACTAAAAGTTATAAATATATATATATATATATATATATATATATATATATATATATATATATATATATATATATATTTCGTGATCCAGTGTCTGGTCATCGCGTCTATTCTAAAACGCCACATTTTATTAATTATATCGCAATATTGTATTTTTAATATTAACCTTTAATATATTTTTTGCATATTTCTGATAAAAGAGAAATATATTAAGATAGGATGTTTCTCTGATCACTATAATCTTCACCAGTTCAAGTCTGAAGTCAACTGTTATTTATCCTAAATATCCTCACCATCTGCACTTTCTCTTACGTCTATACAAGAACCTCCTTCAGCAACACTCAAACCTAAATGGCTCTTCTTGAATCTTGTTGTGGCTGAACATTTAGTTTAAAAAAATGTAGCTGAGTTTTACTACAGCAACGTATTGTAAATGATTACCACTCGTCTCTCTTTTTTTCCAAGAAAACCTGGCAATTCACAGATAATAAAGGAAATAACTCTATTGAGAGTCATGATGGCCTGTGTTCTGAAAAGAATTATGGAAGCTATTTTTTCAAAAAAATTATATAAGATATTTTATCTTTACCGCTATCATAACATAAAAGAAATACGGTCAGGTTATCAAAAACTAGCCAAAGAGAACTGCCACAGATGCATTATCATTTTAAAAATCATATTACCCCAAGCAAGGCAATAAAGCCACTAAGAAACAAAGGGGTTACTGAATGTTAGAGAATATGAGAAACACTACTATTAAGGAGAAAGTACAATAAAAGAAAAGACAAAATAATGGTTGACATTGCATTTAAATTATTGAAGATCAAACTTGACTTGGAAACAAAAAGACAAGAGTTCCACAAGCGAGTGAAGAAACTGTTAGCATAGAACTTACGGTTACATCAATCTATTTCAACTGTAAAATAATGAAACCTTGCGCCAATCTAGTACTATGCTTAAATTTATAAAGCGGAAAGTTCATCAAAACAGTTACCATGAAAGTATTTATAGAAAAGGCACAGGGAATTTACGTCGGTGGGAAAGGGACTGAAAACAAGATGCCAGGTCAGGACCAGTAATACAGCAGAGTCTTCTTTAGATTTTATCAAGAATCTTTAAATGTATAGCTGATGCACCAGACCAGATGTGGCAGCAATATTCAAAGCATATGGGGAATGGTAGACTTATAAATATGTAAAATAGATTCTGGTGAGAAAAATTATCTAACACGACATATTGAACCAACAGACTTAGCAACTGATCCAATATACTCTTTGCACATCAATCATGACAGCTGAAAACATTATTCCAAGAAGGTGCAATGATTCACTCTCCTGGAGGTTAGCATCAGCCATGGTGATGGAAAGCAAAAAGGTTCTCTCAGATACGGCCAACTAATATATACAGTCCCACATGTCACATTTTAGGCTAATTTCTAACAGGCCTTATTTGGTTTATAGTCAATTTATGTCTGTTTTATCTAAAACATGTTAAAATCGTCCAAAAATGCACAAATAGGTTTGTTTGTTTTTTTCTCTTTTTAAACAGAAAAATAATAATAAAAGATTTTAAACAAACAAAAAATTATTAAACAATTAAGCAAAACAAATACAAATAAAAAAATATCTTACCAACAGTTTCTCTATAAATCATTTTTCTTTTAACCTTTGCCTTTTTTTAAACATTCTACAATAATTTTTTAACTTCATCCGATGAAAACTTTCATTTGTTATAAAATATATTCACAACAATGTTTGCTGCGAAGTGAACTCTTTTTTCAGTGTGTTGTTAACAAGTAAAAACACATTTCGGAGAATAAGTTTCCAAAATTCTTTTAGTAGACACTTTTGTAGTGAATTCATTATATTTTACAATAAATTTAGTTGCATAGTCAAGTATAGAATAACAAGCACAAACGAACTCTGCTATTTGGCTAGATGGAGCCGTAAGACCTCGAGAAAGTAAGTCAAAGTACTGCTTCTCTGTAGCATCATTCCTATCATTGCCTACCACGACCAGGGAACACATTTCACATTGAAAAAGTTTAATTAATTTTTTTTAATTTTCTCTAATAAAGAAAAATATAGTAATGGAAATTTTTCAAGAAATAATTTGTAGGCATGTTGAGACGTATAGCGCATTAGTAAGGCGTAACGTATTAGTTCTGCAGAAAATGAAGGACGACCTCTTGGTTGGTAATGTTGTCTTTTTTGTAACTCTTTTAGAAATGAATATGGTTGTTCTTCCATCATGTTTTGTATGCAGTTTGGAAAATTTTCTAACATGCTAAATCTTGTGAGTTTACTATTATGCCCATGTATAAACCACTGTGGTAACAGTATATGTTTTCCATCGCAACTGGACGTAATGGTTTTAGTCAATGCGAATTTTAAAGATGGAAAATGTGTTTCAGAGTCAAAAACTATTCTAAAAATTAGGATATGATCTCCCTTTCTTTTAAATTCAAAACCGTTTGGACAACACTTTGTTTCTTCCAATTGAGTAAAATCCTTAATCGTATCAACTGAAATAAAATCATGCAATTTCATCAGTTTGGACCAGTCGTTGTTTTGGGGTCTTTTTGAATTCCCTTGTATTCAGCAAAAGCGATGTTTTTTTTTTTTTTTTTGTTTTGTTTTGTTTCTGAATGTATTATAGGTATTGGATGTAAATCCCAATTTAGTTTGTCTCGTTTTCCTTTCAAAATAAATTTCTCTTCAAAATGTTTCATACAGGGAACTGAATTTTTCTTAGGAAACCAATCAATTCGATTAACGAATTTTATCCATTTTTCTACGAGGACAGATTTTCCAAGAGGAAAATAAAATATTGATACTTTTTTTACTGCTAGTAATATATCTACTAGAACAGCCAAATGCAATACATTTGTTAACCATTTTTGTTAAACAAAAAATCACAATAAACTTTATAATTTAATCTTTAAATGCAATGAGCTATGAGGTAGAAAATTTAACTAATAGCGTTCATTTGCAAAACGGGCCATATACGCAATTGAAAATCGTAGAAGCAAGGTAACACACAGACGTTTGTAATTCATAGATTACGAAAAAGAAGAGTATAAATATGCATTTTAGTGTTTAAAACATGTCTAGGGAATTGAAATAACGTCTGATAAATTCTACGTAATTGTACGTTGTTAGTTTACGCTCTAAGAATTCAGTTTTTAAAGTTACCTCCCTTTTAAATTAGCAATTTTCTAAGCGGCCATTCACATTTTTTGTTTACATTACATCGTCCTGTTAGAATTCAGCATTTTATGTGACATGTGGGGCCCTATAATACTAGTTGGCAATGTTTCAGATGATTAAAAGAGAGCAGTTTCGTTTTTGAGGCGTTAAAATTAACAAGTCTCTCCTTGCAGCATTTAACAACAGATTGTAGGTCATTTTTAAATCAGCTGCCAATTTGACCTTATCAGAATTACCATTAATACAACAGTAAATAGTTATGTTATCCAATATGGCTATTTGTAATCACGTGATAGCTAAAAAATTATAATTATCTTTATTTGGCAGCGATTAAAAAATTAAAAATATTCACACGTAGTTGAGAGCTCAACACGTGATTGAATAGTAATCTTTTTTCAACCAATCAAAAACCAGCCTATTTTAAGGCAAAATTTGCAAAATCCATTGCTTCAGTATTTCACCCTGTACACCCCAAAATTACTGTGTCTCAATGCATTGAATGATGAGTGAATTTGTTTAATAAACTGTATGCGTTCCCCTGTCTCTTCAGCACATGTGCGGTTATAGCTTTCCACAACTTCCTATAAATTTTGGTATTTATCCGAATTGTCTCCCAGAAATTTCGGGATGCCCTTTCAAGGCCGGTTTTTAACGAGCGTCCTTCTCCGTCCGTACGCTCGGGCAAAAATTCTCCGTAGACTCCTCATACAGAGAGTCGGATATCTTTCTACTTCCCCAGACGAGAACTCCGCCCGCCGGCATAGCCTCGTCAGGGTTCTTTCACTCCTTTGACAGGGTGGTCAACAAAATTTCTGTTTTTAATAGATAGATTAGATAGATAGATAGATCTTTCGATAATATAATAGATAGATAGATATTATCTGACTGTGATAGATACGTAGATAGATAGATAGATAGATCGATGAAAAGATTTGAATATTCAATCCGGTAGACTGAAATAGATAGATAGATAGATAGATAGATAGATAGATAGATCGATAGATAGATCGATAGATAGATAGATAGATTTTTGTCAGAGAAAAATCTCTGTTTAAAGGCAGTATTCAACATTGTTCGGTCATCGACGCACTCTTATATAAAGACTGGCTATGGCGAAAGTGCAGATAATTTTTGTCTCACCCTTGTACAATGCACGTTTAGATTTATGTGATATTTGCGGTCGTCTGTTAAAACACTTCCCAGATATTTCATTTCTGTATTTACTTGGTTTTGATATCTCCAATTCTTAGCTAGCATTACGGTCTCTTGCTTTGGTTAACCATCATGCATTCTGTCTTTTTTTAGTTCCGTAAAAAAGATTGAAAGAAATCAAAAGACTCGCCATTTCCTATTGTATTTACGGTAAAGTAGAAATTGGAAGTTGAATTTTTTTTTTTTTTTTTTTTTTTTACAATGAATAGTTAGTCTGTCTATATTTCTGAGATAAAGACTGGCTATGGCGACTATTTACATTATTTTGGACTATTGTCCTCATCTTCGTCGCCATTTTTATTTATGTGTTTTTGCCCTTCGTCCTGTCTAAACACTTCCCAGATGAGGTATTTCTGTATTTATTTGGTTTATTCGGACTCCATTGTCCTCATCTTCGTCGCCATATTTATTTGGTTTCGGCCCTTCAGTCCTGTCTTTTTTTTTTTTTTTAGATGAAAAGATTAAAGTCAAAAAGATTTACATTTCCTTTGTATTTATTGTCCTCATCTTCGTCGTTGAATTTTTTTTTTTTTTTTTTACCCTGAATACCTAGTCTGTCTATTTTCTGAGATGAGGTATTATGTACACTATTTACATTATTCGGACTATTGTCCTCATCTTCGTCGCCATATTTATTACAACGTTTCGGCCCTTCAGTACCTGTCTACATTTCTGAGATGAGGTATTATGTACACTATTTACATTATTCGGACTATTGTCCTCATCTTTGTCACCATATTTATTACAACGTTTGTAGAAGGCCGAAGCGTACAACGGCCGAAACGTTGTAATAAATATGGCGACAAAGATGAGGACAATAGTTCGAATAATGTAAATAGTGAATAGTTACTCCTTCTTTCTCTCTTTCATTTATTATCTAGGCTAAACAAATTTTTCTGTGCCTGCCATCGATGTCATCTGCGCATCTTATATTGTGTCCACCAATAATAACTGACTCCATTTATTTCT
Source organism: Acanthosepion pharaonis (assembly GCA_903632075.3). Taxonomy (NCBI): domain Eukaryota; kingdom Metazoa; phylum Mollusca; class Cephalopoda; order Sepiida; family Sepiidae; genus Acanthosepion; species Acanthosepion pharaonis. The sequence continues at coordinate 179,605 of CAHIKZ030003885.1, read as the reverse complement.
TTTTTATTATCTGTGAATCGCCATTACTTTGGGAAGATAGTGAAGTATTTTGCCATCCAAAGACAGAGAGCCCTGTTTACGCTACAATTTAACCCATAGATGTGGGGATCTGACATATATTCCGGCTTTTCCTAAGGACATTTGTACGAAATTGAATACAACAGACTAATCCAGAAGTTGAACTCTTCTCGCTCATTCTATTTTCTGTGCCGATATCCGTCACACTACCGGCACATCCAAATGGTATTAGTAGAACGGCAGTAGTGGTAATATTAGATTTTTTTTATAAGGAAGCATTTAACATTCATTGACCGAGAAGCCAGAACTACGGTTGGTTGAATTTTTTTTTAAATCTTTCTATTAAAACATTTTTTCAGGAAAATAGGTTTTTCAAATCCAGTAACTGATATTGCTCTTTCCAGTATCGACTGGGGTTTCCTTCCTAACCTTTTGTTCGATGTAGCGTGGAATGCCAACATCATGAGTATGTCATTATTTTCTCTTCGAGTTACATGTACTATCCATTCTAATTGTTGTTGTTATTGGAAGTTTTAAAGTGGTGTGCTATCTGGTACAGTTCTTATTTTTTGTGATCCTGTAGCGCCAGATCCCAAAGTTCGAAGAAAGAATGTTCTTTGCCAAGATCCACAGGCTTCACTCGCTCAAAGCCATTTTTTTAACCATTGATCGGTCGTATACAGCAGACAGTATTTCTGAAAGGATTTGACGCCTTGCATAACGTTCATAAGAAAGCCTCGATCTGACGAGGTTATTTAAAAACATGACTCAAGCTTTCGGTTTAATGTTTTAGTTTTGAGACAACTTACAGTATTGTGCGAAACTTTCTCTAGCGCAACTCATTCTATGTTCAATTACATTTCGCCTCTATTTACTTTCCGTCCTGGGTATGACGATAAATTACATCCACGTCCTGGGTAAGACGATAAACTACGTCCAACAGCAAGGCCTCTGATCAGGAGGTTTTGAGGAGTGTGGAACCACCTCTTAACTGCTGGTGTTCCCAGGTCCACCCTGACCCAGGGTGGTAGCACCTTTTAGGGTCCCGGCTATGGGAAAATAGTTGACACTCAAACTTGTGTAAAAATAGGTTTTAATACCAGAAATACTTTGTAATAAAAAAAAATATTACCAGCAATAATTTTTGAAGGAAAAATTATTATCAGCAATACTTAAAAAAAAAAAAAAATTCAAGCAATACAAAATATGACAAGCTATAGATTTCTTCAAGGAAAAATATTTCCAGAAATAGATTTTTGAAGAAAAACATTACCAGCAATAAAAATCTTGTCGGCATTGATGTTGATATGCCGTAAAACAAACCAAACCAAACCAAACCAAACCTCTATTCACTTTGTTATAACTGATCCACACACCGAAGTATTTGAAATGTTATTTACTAATTCCACCTCGTGAATTTTTACAATGGATTTAGGGTAGGTGCCATCTTTGTTTTCATCCAAATTTCTTACCATAGTTTCTGTTTTAAAAAGTCTTATATTTTGCCTTACTTTTTGGAATGCTTGATAGAACTTTTTTGTTTCTTTTATTTATTTATTTTTTATTTATTTATTTATTTTTTGTTCAAGATCCTCATAAACTCCCTCGTCATCAGTACATTGACCTCGGAAGTAAAATTTGATGAACTTTTTTCACCCAAGCGATACCAGGTTTTTGTCTTGTTTTTGTTTTGTTTGTTTGTTTTTAATCTCTTTATTTTTTTAATTTGTTACATTTGGTTTTGTCACAACTCGGCCACCCCCAATTAAAAGGGCAATTAGTTGACATCGATAAATATATAGAAATTAAGGGTTTTTTGGAAAAAATTTAAGAAAATAGTCTATTGTGTTCTAACTTGCGTGGCCGGCGCCCAACTCCTTTACCAATATCATGGGGCTGCTAAGAATATAACTGTCGTACAAATCGAATCGGGAGAGCTACTAAGTAAGTAACATAAAAGTTTTGTCTGTTAAGTCAACGAATATATTTGTGATATAATATTTGTTTTAAAATGACTATTAACTCGTATACAGTCGGGGGTGGAGTAAATTTTCTTTGAATTAAAAAAAAGAAAAAAATTAGAACTTTTTTCTCTCTATGAAACGGCGTTTATGAAAATTTTTTAAGCGTAGCTGAGATGTGGCACAAGGCCGATAGTATGGGTCACTCAATGAGGATATTACTTCCTATTAAGTCGTAATGGGTCTACTGAGAGAAGCTTGCTAACCATTACACCATGGGGAAGTGCCCAAATGATTTTCTAAGCGTAGGTTAGATGTGGCACAAGGCCAAAAGTATGGTGCACCGAGTGAGGATCGAACTCATTATTCAATCGTAATATGATCTAACGCGATAAACTTGTTAACTATTATACCGCATTGAAGTGCCCTGAGAAACAGCCTTCATGATTGTTATTAATTTGCATTTTTAAGACCACCACACCACTCCACCCCCGCCCAATTCATTTATTTAATTCGGGGTTCTCTGAAACAGGCCGAACGATTTGTCTGTTAACGGATATAATTGTATAGGTACCCCCCTCCTATTCCTCCCACCAAACAAAAGCGATACCTAAGATTGAAGAGACATTTTAAAACATAAAATAAAAAAAATTTTTTTGAAGCTTTTTCGTTTTAATTTCAAGCTAATAGATTAAATTTAATATTTCCAATATGTGAAATACTTTCCTGTAATTGATTAAATTTTTTTTTATCGTCAATAAAATCTATAAAATCGTCTATATTGACAAATCTGTCAACAAAATTCTCTTTATTAAAAAATCTCTCAAAAATAACATAAACTTTAAGAAAAAAAGTTGATTTAAAGTTTAATTAATCTGAATTGAAACATTACTTTTTGTTTAAACTATTGCATCTTTTTTAACATGAAGTGGGTGTTTTTATGAGGTGTTGATAGATCTATCGACAGCTTAATGTTTGGGAAATTTAAGTAAGGGATATATCTTCATTAATGTCTCGTTGTTTCATTGAATAATATTGTGTCTACTTATTTTTGATACTGATCCTTTCCAGATAGTTAATCAGTTTCTTGATGTTAAGATGAAATTCATTAAGGAAGGCGCCGTAGTTTTCTTACCCAAGTACTTTCGATCTTTCCCAAGATCATCTTCAGGGCTAAATTACAAAGACAAAATTATTGTAACTGCGATAAAATGCACGTTCCGATGTGATGGTGATTTTTAAAAACACGTGCGAACGCGGTCTTTAATTATTTTAAAATTTTAAATCTATCCGTTGTAGCTATGGATTTTTTCTAAAGCAAATGTTTCAATATAAGGAAGCTGACCGGGAATTGATAGAAATGCAAAATGGTATTAAATGTTTGTTATATGCAGTTCACTACGTTGCTGCTAAACTCATTAAAAAATTTGTTGGGTGTTGTTTGGTTGATTTTGAAATAGAGGAGCTCGAGAATTTAAGGTTTGTGTTTATTATTTTCGTAATGTAGTATATTGTTGTGGTTAACAAGTATTTTCCTGTATTATGAAGGTGGACAGGAATGTGGCTTTAAATGTTGTACGATAGAACTTGTATCCGACAAATGCAGTGTAAGACGTCTTGATAATATTGTAGACGTCAAACCGACATAAGTACTTACCTTTATCTTTTGTCAGAGATACAATCTTCCAAAGGATATTTAAGCTGATATGCAATGTAGGTCTTTTGCAAGACACTAGTTGACGGAGAAGAGTTATTGTGTATGATTAAGTTGGTTGTGTTAAATTTAGTATAGTACATAATTAGTTTTACTTTTTTTACTAGGATCAGTGGGGAATATATTAGTACTTACGAGATTTTTTAGGTCTTTTTCATCTTGTTTATAGTTAGAATACATTTGATTACGGTATATTAGGTTGGTATGTTTAGGGTTTTTGAGGAAGTATTATGTTCTTTTTGATTTATATTAATATTTGTAATGGCTCATCTAATTTGTTCATCAACGATGTAACTAGGAAAATCATTATTAATAAGAGTTTGTTTAATTTTTTAATTCGATGTAGAAAAGGTTTTTCGTTCAGTTTACTTTTGCACGGTTTATCAAATTTTGTATGATAGCTTTTTTTGTAATAATCAGGGCATACAATTTTATAGTTTAGAGTGCAAGTGTCTATGGTCGTTGTTTTTATTTTATATGGAAAGGTAGAAAATGTATTATTATTAGTGTCTATCATTACATCAAACAACGGGATTTTATCATTAATGTTAAGTTCCTATGTGGGATTTGAGATCAGAGGGATTTTTTTAAGTTTTGTAAGCTCAAGTATTTAACCCTTTTTTTAACTAAGATAATAATATCATCTATATATCTTAGGTAAATGGAAGGTTTTTAATGGGGTTAAATATCTTATTTTCGAGGTTAGCCATGTAGAAGTTACTATATGTATATATAATGTGTCTGTATATAATATTAAATCATAAATAATTTCTATTTTTAATTACCAACTTTGTACTTCATTTATTAAGAATAATTTCATTTTATTCATTTATACGGGGTGCGGCAGAAATAACGCCCACATAATTGTAGACATTAGCTACGTCGTATATTCGCCATTATTTGCAATGTCTAGTTGCCACTTGTCAGGCAGCACTTCGATATCTTTTGAGTAAAATTTCGCAGGTTTTGACGTGAAAACGTTTACGACGATCACTTGAATCTGATTTCCATTAGAGAAATCCCCCATTTCCACCACCACCACCACCATCGGTTGGTGTAAGGTCAGATGAATATGACAGATATGACAAAGCGAGTTTCAAAACCTTTTTGCTGTACGCGGCCCTGCGTTGTCATGGAATAGAACAACAGTTTCTCCTTTAATCCAGTGTGAACGATGCTAATGTTGTACAAAAAATAACGTATGTTAGTGTCTTACAAATTTATTCTTAACATATGATTAGTAGTGAGAATGATAGAGTCGTCAAAAATACAAATAATGTAACGAGGATATTTTTAATCGCTGTTGCATAATGGTTCTTTATCTTCTAATGTCATTCTCAACTTTTTCCGCATTTCGTTTTGCTTTTGTTCTTGTTTTTTTTTTAAACGAAAGACACTTTTTAACTCTACGTGTGTTATTGCAATCGTCATAACTGAATGCTGGCTTTCTTTCCATAAAACTGACAACAATTTCAATAGCTTTTTCAATTTCAGTCCAGATTTCATCACAATCATCTTTTTTATTTCTTTGTTCATTGTGACAGTGTGAATGCTGGAGAATAGTTTCTTTGGAAGATTTTATATCATACAATCTTGACTTTCCTATGTTGATCTCAGCCATTAGTTTCAATGAACTTTCGCCTGCGTCTAGTCTGTTTAAAACTTCCACTTTTTTGCGATAACTCCAAAGTTGTTCTTTTCCTCTTATTACCATAATCTTTTGCACCAATACAAGCCATTAGGGTGAAATATGCATAAGCAATTATTATCCAAAGTAAATTTACTGAAAAGCAGAAATTTCAAATCAGTTATATATCACCCAAATAGTTCAAATATACACATCAAAATCATGTCCGGATATGCGGGATTCCGGATATGAGGCATCCCAGATATGAGGGATTCTACTGTAGATTAACATTATTATTACAAACTTTATATTTAGTGGATATATATGTGTTTTGGTACATACTTCTTGAATATTTACTCAAACACGTGCATCCACGAAATAGAACAGTTTAGGTGTTGAACATCATAAGTTTATTATGGGACACATTTCATAAGTGTTCAATATGTGTACCGCCTGTGACACGGCACACATCAAGTCGGTAGTTAAGCTCTTGCCAAACACGTTGTAGCATGTCTCCTGTAACATTATCCATTGCGGAAATGAGTCTCTGTGTTCATCAATGCTACCAGGAAGAGGTGGGCATTGAACAGTCCCTTCACATATATCCATAAAAAGAAATCACACGGGGACAGGTCCGATGATCACGGCGGCCAATTCATCAGAAAACTTTCTTCATCTCCACCACGCCCGACCCATATCTCTGGCAGATTCAAAACATTAAATACAAAATCTTGATCTTTTTCTATACATCCTAAAAAATTTGAGGTTATTTTAACAAGATTTGCCAAAATTATTGGCCTGCGAAATGAAGTTAAATTTTTGGGAGACACCCTGTATATATCGTAATAAGAAACGGTGTCTAATTGTTGATAAAGCAGCATAATTCTTTAGAAACAGGGCCGGTGCGTACTACCTCAGGACCGGAAAGGGAGCCAAGCCTGATTGGGGGCCCCGGGCAGTGCTTTATAACCTTCGCTAACATATTTTTTTTTCTACCTACATTTAAATACAATTTTAAATACAATTTTAAATACAATTTTAAACGAAACACAGCTGACTATTAAAGGATGAAACATTTTCATAGATTTTGACGTCATTCTGTTATTTTTTTTATCCAAATCCGTGAATTTGTTTTGCTTATACTAAGTCGCGAAAAAAACAGTACATAAAATCCATCATTTTGTTGAATATTAATATTAAGACATTGTTGATTTATTTAAGATGGAATGATCTATAATGACATGTCTCTAATTTTAGTCTAATTTGTATTTAGATACATTGTATTTATTTTCAATTTTTCTAGTTGAATTGTTCACCTATATTGCATATGATCCATTATTGTACATAATTAGGTTACAATAAAATTTGTATTTTAAATAAATACTTCCTTATGAAAATTGTGATGTAATAGAGTGGGAAGCCCCGTATCATAGATTCGGGGCGGGTGGAATCTGAAACCCATGCACAGGCCAAGCTTAAAAAATTATATGCATTAGCTGTTCAAGTTGCAAAGTGGCCTGTTAGCAGGAGGTAATGTGTAATCTTCAAACTTAGTTCGAATTTCGGTCCGGGCTGCTTAAGTTCATCCCTTTGAAAAGGCATGAACCTACTTTTACCACGTTACTGGTATATCACAAATATTGACAGGAAAGGTACCTTCTTTATAGACCAAGCAAGTATTAATAGCAAAATCTGTTACCATCATTGTCAACCAAGACAGAACACACACGCACACACACACACACATACACACACAAAAAAAGAAAAAAGTTATTTTATATGCAGTAGACTTACGGTCACATCACACTGAAGTTAAGCAATATCGTGCCTGGTCAGTACCTAGATGAGTGACCGCTTCGGAACACCAGGTGTTGTAAACTTGGGTGTGCAGGTGGTGTAATGAATAATGGCTTGAAATTGTTAATCGGAGAGCCGAGTTCCAATTCTCGTTGGATTCGCTATATTCACTTACGTGCAAATACTCTTTGGAAAGCTATGAATCCACGCTATGAGTTAATTAGTAAAACTGGTATCAGTAAACCAAAATAGTTTATCTAAAAACATTCTTACAATCTAAAAATATTTTCTGTCTTTAAATAACCTACAATGAGTTGATAAGCCGAAGAAACGAATCAATCAATTTTATATGCAGTGTCTCTTCAGGACATGGATGATCATGGCTCTCTACAAATTCGTATCGTTTGTATTTCTTAGGAATATTTGTCATTTTACTATCCGTCTCACCTTTTGTTCGCTATCCATCTAGACTAGCTTGTTACGTAGGTTACTCAATTCCCCTCTGTACGTCTTGCATTCAATATGCCTTGTGAGTGTCAAATTCTCCAAACTTTTCTCCACCGCATCTCTGGAATTTCAGCTGTCTCTTTCTGATTCTGAGTATAAGCATCTCTTTGTTTTCATTTTCCTTAGAACTTCCTCGCTGCTCACATGCTCGGTCCATGGTATTCTCAGCATCCTTCTTTAGTACCATACAACTGTTGCCTCAAGTCTCCTCTTCATCTGTGAGAAAATTGTCCAGTATTCATTGCTTTTTTTTTTTTTTGCTTTATTTTCTTAAAAGCATTTCACTCAAAGCAAGTCGGGAGTACCACTAGCACGCAAGGGGTTACAGAGAATGAAAGTAAGAGAAAAGAGGGGTGTTCGAGGAAAGGATAAAGAGAAGGACGGCGATCAAGATCAAGGCATACTGTGAGACCAACTCCTAAAATGTTTTATTTTCAACATAATCTCTTCCTTTGTCAGTGCTCTTAATTCAGGGATAAATATTAATACAGCGAGCAAAGATTATACAATGAAAGTGTCAGATATATTTTCATCTCGTCATTATATTTCAATGTAGGGATGATTGTGCCATCCCCTCTCTCTAACTCCCTCCTTCCCCATCCCCCTCTCTTTCCCTCCCTCCTGTCCCCCCTTCCTTCCCCGGTACTCCTCTCTCCCTCTCTCGTTCCTCTCTGACTCTCCTGCCGTATCTCTCTCTTCCCCCCTCTCTCTCGCACGCGCGCATTTATAACAGTATCTCTCTAAAATATATTTATTTTACGCCTCTATATCATATATTTATTGTTGAACCCGGTAAGATAGGTTGAGCCCGTAGGCAAGCCTTTCACACGAATCCACAACCAACGCAGCCCTCCGTCTGTGAATGAAAACTGAACGAATATTCACTCACACATCTGTCCGCCCTGGCTCTGAGAACGCCATCATAGACCCACGCGCCTAACAGCAAACAGGAATGTCCTTCACACTCATAAATCGTTCACCTTCTTTCCCTTCCCCGACTCCTCCTCTTTGCCAGCCTGCCGTCCGCTGTCGACCATCATCGCCTACTGATGTTTTGACTGATCGATTTGCTCTATTTCGAAACTCCTCGATGTTTGCCAAGGCTTCCCCAACCATTCTCGTATTTCTTAAACGACATCTTTCTTTTTCTTACCTATTTCTTTTCTTCCAGGTCATTACGTTTCTCTTTCTACTCTAGTTTTTTTTTCATCATCTTCGTCTTCTTTTTCTTACCTATTTCTTGATTCTTCATCGAAATCTTTTCAAATTTGATCTTTTTTTCTATGTTTATTTCTCTACGATTTTTTTCTTGTTGAATTCAGTTTCTTATATCTCTTCATTTCCTTCTTTCTTCACATTTCATCTTCGTCTTCTTCCTCGTTATTTTCTTCATAATAAAATAATGCATACTGTGTGTGTGTGTGTGTGTGTGTTTCGATATTTGCTTTCTGTTGTTCTTTGTTATTTTTTCCTTTTCATCATTATCGTTTTTCTTTTCTTTTTCTTTTTTTTTTTTTCATTTTCGTTCTCCATTCACCATTGCTTTTCTTTTTCATTCTCTTCCTCTTTTTCACTTCCTTTCTTTTTATTTTTACGTCTTCACTTTTCTTTTGCGGCTACTTTTAACAACCACAACAATTAATTAATAACGCTATTTTATTATTATTCGTAATAATAATTCTTATCTGTTTCTTTCTTGTAAATTATTATTTTTATTTTTCATAATGCAATTAATATTTCTTCTTCGGGCACAACGACGGCAGTAATTAATTATAATCATAATTTTTCCGACTACAGCAGCAACAACTCTCAATTTTAATTCTCTTCCTACGACACCTTCTGCATATTTTACGACTCCAATTGCTGAATATTTCTCTCCCACGAAAACCTTTTTCTCTTATTTTTACTAATAGTACTACTATTACTACTTAACCACGGGTTACCATAGCAAATATATTTCTGATATTTTACTTAAATAAATAGCAGTAGAGATGTTTCGGCTGCTGAACATTTTTACAAAACAAAAACATTTGTTTTTATTTACATTAATTATATTTTTCTGTTGCTGCTACACTCTATCTTATCGATATTTACACACGTTTTAACTACTGGAAAAATAATAAAACGACATTGATTTTTAACCCAACTATTCCTGCTTCATTTTCTCTCTTTACGATTACTGCTATGAGAATTTGAAAGACTAGGAACGCTGACAGTGTGAAAGAAAGCACAACTCCTACAATCTGAAACTGAATGAGACGAACTCTGAATTTTCTTAATCTAGAGAGAATGGTGTCATTGACCCCTAAAGTAATAAGCAGAAAAAATACTAGAATTCCGTTTAATAACAGCAACAGTAAAAACACTTGTAAAGTAAATACTATTACTGTTTTCTTTTACCCAACTAGTACTTTATCGGAAATAATGAGTATAATAAAAAAAAAAAAGAAAAAAAGGTAAGGAATTTTGAATGAATATTTGTTCGATTTTCATTGTCAATCCTTAGACAAGGCCGTATTCAAAGAGCGCTTTGTAATGAATACACTGAATTAGGTAAAACGCAGAAAAATTATTAGTGACGCGTTTCTTTCCGAGAAGGAACCTCTTTAGACTAATAATGGTTTTATTGATGGAATCAGTCTTCTTGTATATAAAAAAAAAAAAGGAACAAAAAGTCGCGGAAGAAATACTTTCAAAATTCTGTGAAGCCAAAGCAGATAATCCAATGAATGAAAAGAAAATATAATTAATAAATAAATACAAAATAATCTTGAAATAAAAAACACGTGGTTCTTTAAAATTAACTATAAGAATTTGAGTCTTAGACGCGTACAAAAAGAGGTCCAGACAAGATTTCTTTGTAGCCTCTGTTTGCAAGAAGTTCAAAAGATCACATTGTGTGGTCATCTACGCAAAAGAGTATTAAAAGAGTAACTGTATACATATTGAGTACTCCTGAACATCAGAATTTGTGCAAACTTAATGTGCATATTTACGACTTTACTTTACCTTAGGTCTCTGGTAATGACCCGGTAACTAAATAAAAAGCAAAAAAAATAGTATTATTAGTATTAATATTAGTAGTAGTGGTAGTAGTAGTAATATGAGTTGTAGTATTATTATTAGTTTTATTATTATTATTAGTTGTGGTAGTAATAGTAGTAATAGTATTATTGGTGGTGGTAGTAGTAGTAGTAATCGTATTATTAGTGGTGGTAGTGGTAGTAATCGTATTATTAGTAGTAGCCGTAGTATTAGTAGAAGTATTGTTAGTTGTACTTGTTAGTAGTAGTTGTTAGTAGTAGGTGTTACTTAGTAGTAGTAGTAGTAGTAGAAGAAGAAGAAGAAGAAAAAGAATGGCAATCCTATATTAGAGTGCTCTACTCTAACTCCAGATGAATTTAAATACAGACATGATTAGTTAGAGAAATACTAGCATTGGAAGATACGCCAACATTAAAAGCTTAACCCATGCGGAAAAATGGGATGAACCCAAACCCTCACCTGTGCTAGGTGAAAATGTCTCAATTCCCTGGGACTTCATTTTGCATACAGATCGCACGTAACAAACAATAGACCAGATAATAACAATAATAAAGACTTTAGAAAAAAAAAAAATCTTAACGTCTCCCTCTCCCTCCTTCTCTTTCTACCACCCTCCCTCCTTCTCTCCGCTACCCTCTCCCTCTCATAGACATGACTAAATAAGTAGCATCTCAGAAAATTAATTTGATACACTTTCAACATATAAAGAGCTGGAAAGGACACCTCAGCGTGGTGTAATGGTTAGCAAGCTTGTCTCCCTAGAACAATAACGACTGATTTCGATCCTCACCGGGTGGCCCATACTTTCGCCTTTGTGCCACATCTAAGCTACGCTTAGAAAATCACTATAAGGTCCTGGAAATAGAAATTGAAGTAATGTCATTTGAACCCTGCCATTATTCCAAAAACAATCGCAGCACTAAGACTAATAAATAATAATAATAATAATAATAATAATAATAATAATGTTGGGGTAGAGATTGTTACATGCAGAAAGACATCACTATTTGAGATGCTCGTGAGCACAGATTATATATCCAGAAGAAAACTCTCTCAATGTTATCTGCTTAATGACACTTTACGGGAAACCTTCCTTTACCGTAGGTCACCGGTAAAAGACTTGGTAAAGGATTGTATCCAACGGCAAATCTAAGAAAACTTACTACTAATAATAATAACATAAAAATTGCTATTTACCTTCAGCTCTTTGATAAGATCCCAAAAAAGAATCAGCAATATTATTGGTCCTGATCTGGCGAATCTGCTTCAGTCACTTTCCCACAGCCATATGGTTGCTTCTCTGTTGCTTTTTTTTCTTTCTTATAAATACTTTCATGGTAATTGTTCAGTGCGGTACCTAGACTGTATGAATTTAAGCGGTGTCAAGATCTCATCAATTTACCTTTCAGCTGGATAGATGTAGCCGTAAGTTTTATGCTGACAGTTTCTTTTCTCGCACTTCTCGCTTGTGGAACTCCCTTCCGGTCCCATGCTTCCCAGCCAACTTTAATCTGCAAAAATTTAAATGCAATGTCCTTCGCTATCTATTGTCCTCCTGATTATTCTTTTCTCTCCTTGCTCATTAACCTTTTGAGCCCTGACCACCGCTTTACTCAGTGGTAGAGAAAAATGACTTAATGCCCAGCCACCGGTTGAACTTACGTAGCGTTTTGCTATTGATTGTCTTATTTTGAAGATCGAATCAGAAAAGCCGTAATATTCTGATGTTATCGAACATTATACCAACATTTTCATTTTGTTTTGTGCATGTGTTTTGGATTTTAAAAAAAGACCGTTCTTACCATGAAGGGTGCGGAGTCTCAACCTGGATTGTGAGAGTAGCAATCAGGAAGTTATATTTTTTGTAAATATTATTATATCTACCATGAAACATTACATACTAATTATTTGCGAATTTTGACTCAGGAGCTCAGGCAAAAAGGTTGAAATTGTTCAGAAACACATGGCTTAAAGGGTTAATGTTTCTGTTATGAATTGTTGTAACTTCTTGTGTTTGCGTGGCTTTACTTTCTTGCTTGGGGTGAGACAGATTAAAATAAATACGACTATAAACTCTCTATCTTTTCATCTGTCTATTTAATAATAGTTGGTTGAAGAATCAAAACGATCCTTTACTAAAACCAACTCGAATACTAAAGAGAGTGGCTGTCACTTGATTTTCAATTAAATCGATCATATACGCCTGTTGTGAAAATTCAACGAATATGACCAACAGCAAGTAAAAGATGAAGTGAAGGAATGTATAACGATAATTTGATGGTGGTATTGATCCCCATAATCACAGGAGTACTGTGAACGGGCTCCAAAGAATCTTTCAAGTGAGATTGGAAGAACTGAGACGATTCTATTTAGATCACACCAAGTTTTGAAGTTGATGATAATACTGAGAAACCCAACGAGGAAGCTAGTCCACTAGAAAATTCCAACCTGAATAATAGTTTTGTGCCCCATTCAACTGGACGTTCAGTCTAGTTTCCAGCAATAATGATACATAAATTATCTCCTTTCTTTTATAATTTACTCTGTTATTGGATACAATAATGTCACTGTTGCTTCGTATTTAAAACATTTTTAAATTTACTCAAGCTTATCAAGTATGTTACACACTACTTTCCTCTGTCCCTCTTTCCCTCAATCTGTCTTGTGCGTATCAGATTTTCCAAGCCCTCCTTCCTCATTACGTGTCCCAGAGATTTCAGCTGTCTTTTCCTGGTGTTAAGTATAAGTTTCCTTTATGTTTCTATTTTCTCCAAAACCTCGTCGTTGCTCACATGTTCGGTTCATGGTATCCTCAACATCCTTCTGTAGAACCACATTTCTGTTGCTTCAAGTCTCTTCTTCATCTTTGAGGAGATTGTTCAGCATTTACTGCCATAGATGATGTATTAATTATAAGTTTCTAAAACATCCGGCAGTAATTATAAGTTTATGAAAAAAAAAAATAATTATAGACTTATAACTCAGGAAGATTATCGGCACAGAAAATTTATCATTCGGTCAAGTTGAGTTCCCTTTTGGAAAAGGTAAGAATCAATTTATTACCCCCCCCCCGTCCACAAGTATAGCAAGGCAGACTGGGTTCTCCATCCCTGGTTGCCAACCAGTTTAGGAAAAAGATGACGCTGAATTCAAAACCTGTTAGGTCGGCAACTTTACCCCCATAAAAGCATACGTAAACAACCGCATCAATTTGTGTGGTGAGTCTGTGACCCTATACCCACACAGGAGACTACTGCTACCCCACCCCCAAACACACACGAGACTTTGCCGAAGGGCAGAGTCTCGTTCAGGGAGGCAGACAGTCCCTGAATCCGTTTATGCGGCTTCTCAGGGAATATTTTTGGCCGAGCCTACGGGCTCGGAGAACCCACGGTAAACTCGGCCTTGTGCGACATACATCCCTTGTGGGGGGGGGGGGTAAATATTAACACACACACACACAGATACACACCACAGAAATTCAGATAAATTGAGAGATTTACGAAGATGAGATCAGTCTGAGACGCTACTAAATCGACAAAAAGGTGGGCGATAAGAATATTGGCTTTCGACAAATTTCCAGGTAAGGAAATCCGGCATTTAAAAAAAAAAAAAATTATATCTGGAATTGAACACAGATAACTGGCGTCACTGAGGGAAAATCACAAGTATTTAAGCCATGAATTAGTTATAGCTATATATGTAACAAGACACATCAGAATGTATTCTTGGCACGACTTCCATTAGTGCAACGGGTGGGGGGGTATGGTTCTATAAACAGTTTTCCTGTTCTGAAAATTGGCATCTGTAATACTTCTTCCTGAATTCAATCAAGAATCGAACTCTGCCACCTGTGAAGATACGCACCTCTTTGCGCAATCAAACACATACTGCTTCTCCGTCAATCGATACTAATCGATCTGTTTGTTAAATACCCTGTTTTTCAGGACGTAAGCGATTATGGCTCTCCGAAGATTAAGTTTTTTTTATTATCTATCAATTATTTATATTCGAACTAGCATCCTCATTTTTGCAGTTATTAGTCCGTGGTGGTAGTGGGGGTTTACCTACCAAGCTGCGCCTTTTCCATTGCTCTTAAAGGGGGGGAGGTGTCATAGTCAATCCCTTATGTAAGAAGAGTCCCGTAAAATGACATAGGAATTGAACAATGTCTGACACCACCCGCATGTACACGTGCTGGGTTCCAGCTTTTGACTTTGTGTTAACCTACTATTGTGAGAGGGTACCGGAGGGGGGCGGGGAGGTAAACACTATTTCGTGATAGACAAACGGAGAAAGGTTGAGTCAAAAATAAGTGAATGCTTAACCTTTTAGCTCTTTCGCCATTATAGACGAGACAATGGGCTTTCTGGCCGTCTCCTTGTTTTTCCTTTCGCAAGATGGCAACATCTTTTTGTGTAAACGAAGGAAATTTATGTTTGTATAATTTGGTACATTTATTTAATTGCACGTATTAGTTAATTTGGAGGAATCCTTTTATTCAATTTTTTTTTTTTTTTTGAATGTTAAAATTTGGAGTGTTGAGATTTGATACAATAACAAAATATTGTTACTGGGTTGCATGTAATTCAGCCGTTTAGAATAATCACACGATTTTCATTGAAAGAATAAAATTCAGTAGAAAAGACAACGTAGTTTTAACAAATGAACATTAATTTAATATAACGACGATAATACAAGTAATTGGTGATATAGATTTGAAAATAATGTCTTTTTGTTTGGGTTAATAAAGTTCTGAAATAAAATATAAATTGTCTTTGTGAATGAAATGTTATTATATGTGTGTTTGTATGAAAAAGTCAACACGTGTGTGCATGTTTCATAGTAAAGAGGATACAAGAAATAGTTAGAAATTGTTTCTTACTGTTGGCGGTGTTGTCGTAGTCTGAAGTTTGTCAACGTTGTCGCTTTTAGCATAGGGTCGTGAAGATCATAAACGAGAGGGGTGTGGAACTTGGTGACACCTGTGCGTATCCTGTTTGGGGACGGATTTTGTAAGTTTTTATACACTTTTTCGTAACAAAATCGGCTCCAGAATTAAATTATTTATTTCTTCCTAATTGGCCCTAAAATGCCACGTGTTATGTCTTCTACTACGTCCGCACGATATTTGGGCGGTATCTAACTAAAAATCATGATGACTAATACAACAAACTTTCTGGTTTGTATTCCATGATTTTATTGGTGTGTTTGGTAAGTATTTTCTTGAGTGTGATTGGTTTATAAATATTGTATTTGATATTTTAGTTGACACGACAAATTTATATGAATGGTAATGATAATATTACCCATTTCCTTATAACGAAACATTCGGCATTCATTTACCAAGCAGTCAATGCTTAGTTTTGTTTATCTTTGTAAAGAGTATTTTATCATTAGAAATCGTCAGGTTCATACTCCTCCCCGATTTTTTTTAACAGTAGTAGAGGTTTATCCCTTGTTTCCTGTTTAGGATTGGGTTTCCAGTTCCTTCAACTCTGTATTACTGACGTTTCCGCCCGAAATATGAAATTTTATTCAGCAATTATTAATATTTTTTTCTCTCCCAACAGTAGTAGACAGGTTCTCCTATCGTCCAGTTCTCACTCCACCCCGGTCTTTTGAACAGGAGTTGAGGTTTATCCCTTGTTTGCCATTTATTCTTGGGTTTTCCAGTTACTTCTAAAGCCTACTTCAACTCCATACTCCTAACGTCTCCACCTGAACTCTGAATCGTCTGGGTATGACGATAAACTACATCCGCGTCCTCGGTGAGACGATAAACTGCATCCAACAGCAGGGTCTCTGATCAGGAGGTTTTGAGGAGCATGAGACCACTTCTTGGTTGCTGGTGTTCCCAGGTCCACCCTGACTCGGGGTGGTGACACCTGTTAGAATCTCAGCTATGCGCGAGTGTTTAACTCCACCAAATTAGTGTCAGGTCACTGTGAAAGTGTAAAAATGGGTTTTAATACCAGCAATGAATTTTGAAGAAAAAAATTTATTACAAGCAATACATTATTAACAGAAATACATTTTTGGAAAAAATATTACCAGCAATAAAAATATTGTCGGCATTAAATAACCCACTGAGGTTGATATGCCGTAAAACAAAGCAAACCAAACCAAACCTGAGCTCTGAAATTTTATTCGCTAATTAAATCTTTACCACTTCAAGTTTAGAATTATCTGTCTCTCTTTCCTGTTACCTTGCCTGTTCTGATGCTAATGCAATTCACACAGTAACCCTCTACAATGAGTGGCTCTTCGGCCTTGTACTTGGTGAACATTAGGAAAAATAAGTATTGTGGTTAAATTTTTAAAGTTGTTATTGACCCTACCCACAGACAAATTGTACATATGGGGACTAGCTAGGACTTTAGTGAATAATTGTAGTATTATGTCGGCTTTAGTAAGAATGATAAGTAAAAGCGTGTTTTGATGTACGGAATATTATAGTTTATTTGTTTGGGTCAGTGATTGTGTCTAGCTATGTTTAATGTAGGATAGATGAAGACCAACTTCTTCCCAATCACTTTTGGCATTATAATATAACTTACTAATTCCACATCCTGAATTTATATGATAGATTCAGAGTAGGTACCATCACTGCTTTCATTCCAATACCAGACCATAGTTTCAGTTTTGGAAAGGTTTATCTTGAGTCGTATTTCTTGGAAAACTAGGTAGAATAAAAAACATTCATAACAAGCACTAAAAATTTTCTATTTTCATGATTTTTTATAAGGAAAGAAAACCCTACATTTTCTGCGTTGAGGTGTTATCATTATCTACATTCGTGCTAATGTCCTGATCTTTTGTCATGACATTTCAGCCATTCTGACCTCTGGCCTTCTTCGTGTAATTTCGAACTAAATTCTTTGTTCAATCTAAGGGTGTATATTCCATCCATTCAACTGCCCATGTTAAGGAAAATCTTGTCTTTTTTTATTATTCATTAGCAGCCTGGCCCGGCGTTGCCCGTGCTTGTTTCAAAAATCGTACGACTCATACAGCAATCGCTATCACTTGACTTAAAATATTTTTTCCCTTCTTTGCCTTTAAAGGAGTGCCCTTTTCCGTGCTGATGTTGCTACACGCCTTACTTCTTGCCTATCTCACACCGCGATTTTTTTCTAAGCTCTATACTAAACATTAAATCTGTTACGAAAATGGACTAAACAAAATGAACACAAAACGATCAGCTTTAAAAAAGGACTCGTAACTGGAAAAACCGAATGAAAAAAGAATGTTAACAACAAATACTTTTTCACATCCAACCCAGTTCTGCGGAATCAGAATCAACGTTGAGTTTAAGCAAGCGAATGAACCAATTGGAATAAAGTGCCATGCAGATTTAAATTTTTCCCACTTGTGACGAATGCAGCTATCGATTTTTTTTTTGCATGCAAGCATGCTAGTTAACATTCCTGTCAGTCAGCTGTTGGCTCTCACGCTGGCCAATAGAATCTTCCTGCCTATTCGTGGCAGCCAACTATAGGTTCTCACTCTGGCCAATACAAAATGGCCGCAAACTACATGAAAACTGCCGTAGAAGCATGAAAAAATCGATTATTTCCACTATCAATCGAAGTTGGGAAATGCAATGTCGGTCTTGGCCTTCCCACTAACTTGGAGCATGTGCATGTAAATTTTGGTGCAAATCCGTCGAAAATTGCGGCCGTGCATTCGTTACACACACACACACACACACACACACGCACACACACACACAAATCCTGCCATTTATAGATAGAGATAGATTAAATAAAAGGTGCAATTCGAAATTTCCTGAAGAAGGCTGAAGAGCAGGACGGCTGAAACGTTGTGATAATAACAAGGATGATGAGGATATTAGTCTGAATGTAACTAATAAAAATAATGATAAATCCTCACCCCAGAAATTCAGACAGAAATTCTGTTAATTTCTATGACATCACGGGAAATATAGTGGGGTGATTTCCCATTTCAGAGGAGTCCTTCTCTTAGACTGGTTGCCACTCAAGGCTAGAGAGCCCAATATATCTCGCTATTTAACCCATCGAGAGTGATAAGAAATGTATTCTTATTTGTTCCCAAGGAATTTATATGAAAGGGAATATAACAGACTAGCCGTGAACTGGAACTCGGCTCGCTGATTTCATTTTCCGGGCCGATAACTGTTGCGCTACCCACACATCCCTCCGTCTTTTCAGAATGGACGATTCCGAAAAGTTGTTATTTTTTTTTTTTTTAGTTCTCATCTTCAATATGAGGCATGGTAAAAATAGTGGTGATTTAAAGAATATTATCATTATATCTATTCAAATGTTTTCTTACATTTCCACTTCTTCCTCTTTTTCTTCCTCCTCTTCTTCCACTTCTTCCTCTTTTTCTTCCTCCTCTTCTTCCACTTCTTCTTCTTTTTCTTCCTCCTCTTCTTCCACTTCTTCCTCCTTTTCTTCCTCCTCTTCTTCCACTTCTTCTTCTTTTTCTTCCTCCTCTTCTTCCACTTCTTCCTCCTTTTCTTCTTCTACTTTTCTCTTCTTTTTCCACTTCTTCCTTTCATCCTCTTCATCTTCTTCTTCTTCATCCTCTTCTTCCACTTCTTCTTCATTTTCTTCTTCTTCTTCTTCTTCTTTTCTTCCTCCTCTTCTTTCACTTATTCCTCCTTTTCTTCTTCTACTTTTCTCTTCTTTTTCCACTTCTTCCTCCTTTTCTTCTTCTACTTTTCTCTTCTTTTTCCACTTCTTCCTCTTCATCCTCTTCTACCACTTCTTCCCCATCTTCTTCTTCTTCATCCTCTTCTTCCACTTCTTCTTCATTTTCTTCTTCTTCTTCTTTCTTCTTCTTTCCTTCCTTCTTCTACTTTTCTTTTCTTTTCCACTTCTTCCTTCCCTTTTCTTCTTCTATCTTTTCTCTTCTTTTTCATCCTTCTTCTTCTTCTTCTTTTCTTCTTCTTCTTCTTTTCTTCCTCCTCTTCTTTTCTTATTCCTCCTTTTCTTCTTCTTCTTTTCCACTTCTTCTCTTTTCTTCTTCTACTTTTCTTTTTTTCCCTTCTTCCTCTTCATCCTCTTTTTTTACCATTCTTCCCCATTCTTCTTCTTCATCTTCTTCTTCCACTTCTTTCTTCATTTTCTTCTTCTTCTTCTTCCTTCTTCTTTCACTTATTCCTCCTTTTCTTCTTCTACTTTTCTCTTCTTTTTCCACTTCTTCCTCTTCTTCTTTCTCCTCTTCTTCCTCTTCTTCTTCCTCCTCTTCTACCACTTCTTCCTCATCTTCTTCTTCCACTTCTTCCTCATCTTCTTCTTCCACTTCTTCCTCTTCTTCTTCATCCTCTTCTTCCACTTCTTCCTTTTCTTCCACCTCTTCTTCCTCTTTTTCCACTTCTTCCTCTTCTTCTTCCTCCTCTTCTTCCTCTTTAGACGCAGGATATGACGAGGCTTTAGGTCACGGAAGAAACAAAACAACAACCTCTTTTCGTTAATTGCTTTCAAGTAAGCCTAATTATATTTGCTATAATTCTCAGTTGACGGCAACTCTAAAATCGATGTCTGTGCTCCCGAAAAAGTTCGTGTTAACCAAGCAATTAGTGTGGAATTTCAATAAATATGGAATTTGCCCCCAAATCGCAATGAATGGTGAAAGGAATGAAAAATTGAAAGTGAGAAAAAGGGAGGATACAAAATATGAAAAGAATCTTGATAGATACTAACGGAATTTGATCGAGATGCGAACACATTGGAATAGATATATAGATATAAACTGACTGATATATAGTCGTCCATGGCGTTATAGGGAAGGTTTCAGACAATCCGTCCACTCCACCTGCTTTTTGCCGGAACTGAAGACTAAAAAGAAGACTAATTTTGTCTTTTCAGCCTAAATCTATGACAATGATATTGATTGATTCATTCGTTCTTGATGCCTTATCAACCCGTTACAGGTTATTTAAAGCCAGAAAATATTTTTAGGTTGTAAGAATATTTTTTAATATAATAATGGTTTAGTGATACAAGTTTTACTAATTAACCCATAGATGTGAGGAGAAGAAGTGGATTCATACCTTTCCCAAGAGTATTTACACGTACGGGAATATAACCAACCCAACGGGAATAGAAACCCTGCTCCCCGTTTAATAATTGCCATTATACATTACACCATCCCCGCATCCAAACTTACAGTACCTGGTATTCCCAGACGGTCACCCATCTAGTTACTGACCAGGCTCCACGTTGTTTAACCGGTGATTGTAGGGGAACCGGTTTTACAACGTGATATGGCCATAAGCCGGACAAATGTTATTAAGCTGTGAAATATCATGACATTCGTTAATTTTCAAAGCAAATAAGACATCATCTTCCTTTTTTTTTTTTCTTTTTCTTTCATTGAAACTTTACCTTCTAAAAGTTTTAGAAAAGTCTCATATGTGGCAAAATTCTGTAGGTTCGATTTCGGAAAATAAGTACAAATCATCGGCAATAAAATACAGTCCTCTGTATGATGATAAACTACATCCAGCAGCAAGGTCTCTGATCGGAAGATTGAAGGTTTTGAGGAGCGTGGAACCACCTCTTAATTACTGTTGTTCTTAGACCCACTTTGACCCGAGGTAGTAACACCTGTTAGAGCCCTGTATATGAGCAAATAGCGAACCCTCAAACAAAAAATAAAACACTATGAAACTATAAAAAACTCTTTTATATTAAAATTACTGGCAATACATTTTTATTTAATAAAAATTACCATCAATACATTTTTATAGTAAAATTAACAACAATACAATTTTGTAGTAGAACTACCAACAATACATTTTATCTGTAGTTGAAAGCATAAAATTACGTACAAAATATTTACATTTTCAGCATTAAATAGAGACAATATGCCACTAAACAAAATCAACCAACATGTTTATAGTAAATTTACCAACAATACATATTTAAAACAAAATGACCAACATTACATTTTATCTGTAGTTGAAGGCATACAATTGTGTTCAAAATATATTTAGTTGAAACCATAAAATTGTGTTCAAGATATTTAGATTTCGGCATTAAATGACCCATAGAGGTGTTGATACTTAACAAAATCAACCAAGCAACAAGCAAAAAAAAATGTATTAAAATCAAACCAGAAAAATATCAATTTATAGTAGGATAATAGGTGTAAAAATATTCATTTTATGATAGGGCCAGCTTAAAAAAAAATAGAATCTGAAATCTTTAAAACTTAATATTTGTCTTAGCCTCACAGCATTTTTACTATTTAATTTAACCACATCCAGATTTTTTTTTTTTTTTTTATTTTGAGGGCGATACGTGTAATTTATATATCTTATTAAAAAGAATACAGATTTTTATTTGTTTTTATCATTTCACCCCAAGCAAGGCAATAAAGCCATTAAGTTTCCTGAGTATGGAAGAATAAGAAATGAAAAACGTGAAGAAGCGAGGACAATAAAAGAACAGATATCAATTTAATAGATAACGATTAATATTTAATACTTTTGAAGATCCAGCTGACTGGAGAGCAAATCGTCGGAAAATGAAATTTATTATTCATTTTTTCTTAATATGCAGAGAACGTTTCGTAAGTATGGCTGTTGTGGAGGAAAAGAATAGCCAACAATCTGTATGAGGTTCAAAATTTCGACTCAATTTCTACTGCCTTGGATTTGGATTTTAAACAAGAAATAACGACACTTGTAAAACAAAGCGCTCCTTAAAATACATTTTATTTTCTTCTCTTTACTTAGGCACACTTCTAACGATGACCCACGTGAGTCGAAAGCTTGGCTCTAATACCAATTTTGATTATTTTATACATCTACAATGGCTACATATGCGAAAGGTTATTCGCATATTAGGGAAAATATACTCCGTCAACAAACATAAAAGGCCTATTCTTTTAATAAAACATATTTACAAGAAGAAATGTTCCTATATATATATATATATATATATATATATATATATATATATATATATATATATAAATAAAATAGGCTGACGAAAGAAATTCATGAAATAAAAACTATATTAATAATGATTTGTATATTAGTAGGTCTTTAGACCAAATAGAAACATAATGAGAAAGGATATTAAAAAAATCGAATTTTAAAAATAAATTCACACATTTTAAGTTTGAATAGGAATTTAGCTACACTCAATACAGAGTTCACAAAAAAAAAAACATCTACAAATCCTCTATGATATTAATCGGGGCAAACAACGTGTCCAAACAACTAAATTACATTTAGTGATATAATATATGCGAAAAAGAAATCCCAATCCCCAAAGTGACTTTGGCAAAGTCAATGTCATTTTATTTCTTTTTGGGAAAAAAAAAACAAAAAAAAAAAAAAAAAAATACGTGCCCAAAAATTCTGATTTTTAACATCTTTTGTCATCATGCTTCTATTTGGTCTAATATACAATAATTATTATTACTCTTCTTGTCATTATCATTTTTATTATTATTACTCTTATTATTATTATTATTATTTTATTATTATTAATCTTCTTGTTATCATTTTTTTTTTATTATTATTTTTTTTTTTATTCTCATTATTATTTTTATTATTACTCTTCTTGTTATTATCATTTTTATTATTATTAATCTTTTTGTTATTATCATTTTTATTATTACTTTTATTATTATGATTATTATCATTTTTATTATTATTACTCTTCTTGTTATTATCATGTTTTTTAAACCTTCGAATTTCTTTCATCGGACTACTATATGTACAATACATATAAGAAACATAAGCAAACAATCTTTCTTTTCACAAGAAAACTAACCTTTCCGTTACCTTTCTCTGTGTTTCAGGCAGTAAGCTGACATCTACTCTACAACACTCTCATATATGGAGATATATACAACTGTTGCTGATGAGGAAGCGAGAAAGAGAGAAAATATTTTATGTTTTAAATTGCTCTGTATTTTCCTTATTTGAAATTGCATTGAGCAATTTTTATTCGGAAACCCATTTTGGGGGGCCAATAATTATTTTGTCGATTTGGTTTGGAATTGAATTATATAAAGGGACAGAGTGAAATAAATATCTACGTAAGTCAACCGTTCCTACTCTGATTTCACTGTATTGGAATCAACTGGAAATGTTTTGGAATTGTTCTGAAGTTTACAAGTGAACAAAAATTGATTATTGCCAAAGTTGATCAAATCTGCCTATATCTGATAGATAATGAAATGAACAATATGGATAGATATATAGATAGATAGACAGTGGCAGAAGCAAGATAGATAGATAATAAAAGAAGCAAGATGGATAGATAGACAATAAAAGGAGCAAGATAGATGAATAAATAGATAATAAAAGGAACAAGATAGATAGATAGATAGATAGATAGATAGATAGATAGATAGATAGATAGATAGATAGATAGATAGGCAATAAAAGGAGCAAAGATAGACAAATAGATAGATAAACCGATAGACCATAAATGGCGTAAGTTAGATGGAAAGATAAACAGATAGACAATAAAAAGAGCAAGATGGATAGATAATGAAAGGAGCAAGATTCATAAATAGATAATAAAAGGAGATAGATAGATAGATAGATAGATAGATAGATAGATAGATAGATAGATAGATAGATAATGAAAAGAACAAGATAGATAGATAGATAGATAGATAGATAGATAGATAGATAGATAGATAGATAGATAGATAGATAGATAGAAAACATACTGGATTGATAGATAGACAATGAAAGGAACAATGATAGATAATGAATGGAACAAAATGGATAGATAGATAATTAAAGGAACTGGATAGATAGATAGATAGATAGATAGATAGATAGATAGATAGATAGATAGATAGATAGATAGTGAAAAGAACAAGATAGATAGATAGATAGATAGATAGATAATGAAAGGAACATGATAGATATATACTAGTTTTTAATTGAACTAACAAACACGTCACATTTCATGAATAGTTTACTTTGATAGATTCCTACAAACAACGTAATTATTTGAGTGACATTTAATTGAACAAATAACATTTAATTGGATAAATAACATAATTTAATAGATATTAATAATTTTATGAAGGTGCTGACACTTAATTTGAGGAATAGGATAATTGTCCAAGTTTTTTTTTAAACTTTCAGATTTTCGGATCTGATCACAGAATTATTTGCATCATAAAAAAAAGGCTTTTTCAGAAAAAAATCGTTAATTACTTTAAAAAATTCTGTCTGTAAAATCAACACGAAGAGACTCGCAATAATGTTCCTGACTTGCTGTTTATGTAACCTATGATGTCGTAATGCTTCTGGTGTAGGGCCATCCGTGGGTGGGTGAGACTTTCGAGTCCAACCGACAATATGAAGAGGATCTGCGACGTGCTGGAGGGCGCAACTTGCCCAACCCCGTTCACCATCTACACTCCTCTGTGACTCCTGCTGACGACCCTTCAAGGAGTAGGCTAAGCCTTCACAGCCATCTCTGTCACTGCCACCAGAGGGAAGAAAGGGAATAAGGAGAGAGGATGATGATCCCAATGATCGGATGCGAGCGGGTGCCGACGATGATGTCGTAATCAAGACACATTTAACAAGCAACCCAAAAACTTGGCATCAAATAATTTTGAAAGTATTGGACTTATGTTTCCATAATATTAATGGGAAATATGATTATGCCCTAAAATGAATACTTATTCCCTTGAAATTTGTTTCGGCCTATGCTATGATATGTTTGTATGCTATGTTTTGGAAATATTTATACAAGGTGCGATGAGTAAATTGTCGTCAAAATTACACAAAAATAAAAATAACACTGACATCTCATTTCAACAGATATGTTCACGAAAATTACACGAAAATATCTTAAAACACGAAAGATTAAATTTATTCAATAAAATCGCCATTGACTTCGGAACCTCCTGCATCTTTTCTGGACGGTCTCCTTGTTTAAGTTGAATGCTTCCATAATGCTTATCTTCAGTTCATCTTTGGTATCACAAAGAGTTTTATTGGTCGCTCGCTCAACTGCGCCCCACACAGGGTGTTGCAATTTGAGGAGTTAGGTGTCCATATGTAAGAGGTGATGGGGTTGCAGAAATTGCCTGACCGTCATGACTGGGTTCTCCTGCTTGTGTGGTATGATGCAGAGTCCTGTTACCAGACATAGGGTCTTCCAGCAACCACACTCTTGACCCAAGGCAGCACTACATTACTTGATGTAGGCTTCCGTGTTGTGTCTGAGGCCCTCACCAACAACTTTGAGAGTTCTTTTCTTATCAGAACGATCAGAGTGAGTTTTTTTTTTTAGCAGCCGTACCTCCGTAAACACCATTAGACTCATTCAACTCTTTCAGAATCCTCTTCATTGTCTTCAGATTGACACACAAACACTCTGAATGCCAAGCAGTACAGCATACCGTTTCCAAATTTCTATCAGATTGCTCTTTTTCTCACAGACGGTGCCCATCTGACCTTAGTATACTGTGCATTCGACGAAATTAAAAAAAAAATCCAACGCGTATACACGAAATTAAAAATATAAAATGACGACAATTTACCCATCGTCCCTCTGTGTGTGTGTGTGTGTGTGTATATATATATATATATATATATATATATATATATATGTGTGTGTGTGTGTGTGTATATATATATATATGTGTGTATATATATATATATATATATATATATATATATATATATTTATATATATATACACACACACATGAAAAAAACTTTTTACCCATAATAAGTGTATATAAATTAAAAAAAAAAACGAGAAGTATACGCAGCCAATTGATGATACCCCTGAGGAGTAGACGGAGCGATTCCTTGAGTGTTCGTCTACGAAACTCTGGGATCGGGATGCTGAAGATAACATCAGTCATCTAAGTGACAACGTTTTACTTGTATATATATATATATATATATATATATATATATATATATATATATATATATATATATATATATATATGTATGTATGTATGATCTTAAAAAGGTCAAAAGTACTTACATTAAAAACAAACGTACGGCGCCTTCCTTGATGAATTTCACCTTAACATCAAGAAACTGATTAGACGACTGGAAAGGATCAGTATAAAAATAAGTATATATCTTTATTATTCAATGAAACGTGTTTAAATGAAGATATGCTGCCTAAATATATATAATGTATTTATATATTATAATATCAAAAGGTTTATGCAATTGGTATCTGTCTATATTTCTGAGATGAAGTATTATTTACACTATTTACACTATTCGGACTATTGTCCTCATCTTTGTTGCCATATTTATTACAACGTTTCGGCCGTTGTACGCTCCGGCCTTCTTCAGGTGGTAGAAATGTCGAACTGAACCCTTTATTTCGCTCACTGGTGTAGACAGTTCTAGTTCCACGTGCCATGTTTTAATGGATGTCAGTTATCAATTATCTCCTGTTAATTCCCCTCTTCAAGTTCTCCACTGCCTTAACCAGATATTGAACTCACACTCTTTGGATCCTGTCACTGGATCTAACTAACGCCTTTATCCACTGTGCCAGGTGAATTGTGCATTTTCTGATTTATATTCAAACTGGTTGGTTAGTCAATTTAACAATAAATCAACTTCTGTTTAGTTATTTAATGTCGCAATATTCTTTTTTAACGGCAGCAAAATACGAGGCTAACTGGAAACAGCTAAAAATTAATGCAGATTTCTTTCCACACTACTTCAAATAAAGGTTAGGAGATCCATCATTATTAGCTTGAGTTAACGGCCCTAAATTGCGACACCCATAATGCATTTGTGACCCTATGATTGCGACACCCATAGAGAAGAGGTAGATTTTTTTTTTTTTTTATCTAGATTTCAAGTTTTCATTTCTTACCGGTGGATGGGGCCTTTCAAGTGTATATATATCCTTTTAAAAAAAAAGTCATCTTGTAGAACAATTTTCTCCACAAATATTTTTTCTATTTTGCATAATATTTCTTCATTGGGGACTGAAGGCCATATCACGTTAAAATACCGGTTCCCGTATGATCACCGAAGTTAAGCAACGTCGAGCCTGGACAGTATCTAGATAGGTGACCTATTCGAAATATCAGATGCTGTAAGCTTGGATGTGCGGGTGGTGATAATGGGACGGAATTGTTAATCGAAAAGCTGAGTTCCAATTTCAATTACGCGCAAATACCCTTGGGACTCTTTTCTCATCAGCTATGAGTTACTTAGACTAATAATTTAGCTATAAAAGTCTATCTCAGAAAAAAAAAATGAATTCTTGCAATCTAAATATATTTTATGGCTTTAACTAACCCGGAAAACGGATGATAAGTCGGAAAAACGAATTAATCTACGAAAAAAAAAAACCAAAAAAAAAAACAATTTCTTCACTGGAAACTTGCCGGAAAAAAATTAAATTTGTTTTTTTTTTTTTTTTTTTTTTGCCTTTTGCGTTACTAATTGCTCATGACCGCTGTCGCTGATAATAAAACTGGTTGCACGTGAATAACAAATTTTTCGTTGATTGTAAAATGGATATTTCTTTTAAAATTCATTCATTATGCGGAGCTATGTTTTGTTTTTAGTAAGCCAACCAGTTCACCATTGAGGGAGTCGAAGAACTAATGTCGTGGTTTGTTAGTATTTAGACATGTAAGTCACCAAAGTAGGGGGGGGGATACTTGTTTACAAATGGTTATCTTCGGATAACGTCCTTAAATCCAAATATACACCAATTTATGGCCTTTTTAAAAATGAATGAAAAGATAATTCATGTATGCACTAATAGACATTTATATCTCTCAAAATAAGAAAACATACAATAATATTTAGAGTTCATAAGTTCCTATCAGAAAGTTCTTGTGTTGAAAGTCTTTATGTCTTTTCAGTTGTATGGATATGAGTTTGTGATTCTGTCTAATGATCACAAAAGAGTGAAACTCAGGGTCACAAACTCATATCCATACAAATGAATATATTAGCTATATCACTAATATTTAGCGCTTTCCATTGAGTAATGCACATACAGAATGATATATATATGTTTTGAAATGGACAAAGTCAGACAATTATTTTAAGACATTTTATGTTTATAGATACAAATATTAAGTAAATGCACTGCTTATAATAAACAGTATTAAATAACATTTACCGGCCTGAATGTCCGAGAAATTTTCATAGAAAATATGCGTCCTCCAACAGGAATCGAACCTGTATCTTATACGGAACCGTCATATAGCTTGACGTGCTTTTATCGATTTCACCACAGAGGAGCGTTCGGTTAGCAAAGCCGATTTTACTGTTTTTGAAGACAATTTTCCATGATTTTCTCTCATTCATTCATATCTGCTCAATGCGTATCCAAATGTAAACAAATGACTTTATACAATATGAAATGGACAAAGTCCGACAATTTTTTAAGACATTTTTATGTTCCTACATTCTTTTTATAGATACAAATATTTAAGTAAATGCTCTGTTTATAATAAACAGTATTAAACAACATTTACCGGCCTGAATGTCCGAGAAATGTTCACAGAAAATATTTGTCCTCCGACAGGATTCGAACCTGTATCCTATACGGAACCGTCATTTAGCTTGACGTGCCTTTAACATATATTTTCTAATAATTTTTTAAAAATTATATTAAAAAAATATGATTAAAAAAGAAAATAATTATAATTAATATGCTCTACTGTTTGTATCGTGCACTGTTTTTTTTAAATAAAATAATTGATAATAACACCGGATTATAAATCTTACTATTCTTTCTTATTATATATATATATATATATATATATATATATATATATATATATATATATATATATATATATATATATATTTAAAATAGCTTCAAGATAGGACATCTAACGTAGACCTGTTTAACAGGTGTAATATTGGAGGAATCGAGACTTTTATCATACAGTTTCAGTTACGGTGGACTGGTTATGTCTTGAGAATCTCTGATGACAGGATACCCAAGATCCTAATGTACAACCAGTTAGATCAGGGCTACAGGAATGTAGGACGCCCATGGCTAAGATAAAAAGACAAGCTGAAAAGCAACTTGTCAGTAGTTAATATACCACATAACACCCTACTTGAGCGCTTAGCTTTGGAGCAGGTAGAAAGGAGATCAACGTGTTTAGTGGACTCAGCAATTTTCAGTCTGCTTGTTTGAATCATCTTCAAGAAGCGAGAGCAAGATCTAAAAGGTCAGACAATCTAACAGTGATCTCATCTCACAATTCTCACACCTGCTCCATATGTGGACTCCTTTGTAAATCACTAGCGCGTCTTAAATTCCACTTAAGATTATCGCATAAACTTTCATAAGTGAATCAATAAGCTGGCAGATCTTCATACGTCGAAACCGACGGGAGAGTCCATTATTATTATTATTATTATTATATATATATATATATATATATATAACACCGGATTACAAATCTTACTATTCTTTCTTGTTATATATATATATATACAGGGTGTCCTTAAAGTTCGTGTGAACTTTAAAAAATTTATAACTTTATTTGTATTTGCGATAGAAATAATCTGTAAAAAATGTTATAAAGTTTAATGTACCTAGTTTTAAGTATAGCTAAAATAACTAATGTGATTTCAGGCATTACTGTAAAAAATCAGTTGGCAAATGTTTTCCGTGAACTGCAAAATCGTATTACCCTTTGTATTGCTAATGATGGGGGACATGTGGAAACATAAATAAAATTTCAATAAAACTTTAAAAAATATAGATTTACTTCTTTCTAATCTTTTTTACAAATTATTTCTATCGCAAATACAAATAAAGTTATTAATTTTTTTTTCCTCTGCAAAGTGCGAACCGGCTCGGCAGCACGAACTCTATGGACACCTTATCAATTCACCCACAGGAATTGAATGCGGCTCTCTCTCTCTCTCTCTCTCTATATATATATATATATATATATATATATATATATCCCAGCCTGACGATTGCATATAGCATGAAAACAGACTGTCGCCTCTAAGTGTTGACTTCTATGTTCACTTTATATATATATATATATATATATATATATATATATATATATATATATATTTATATATATATGATAGAGAGAGAGAGACAGGAACAGAGACAGAGAGATGAGGAGTGAGTCTTTGTTAATGTATATATGTATTTCTTGATAATCAATTCTTTCAACTCTCTCTGTGGGATTTTTAGGTGTCCGAAGCTTTAGACAGAGGATGAAATTCTTTTCAGCGGCTGGTCTGGTCTGTTTGCCCGCTCGTCACTGTCTGTCTTAACACTTTTTTTTTTTTAAGACAATAGAATTCATTTTCGAATTGTTCTTGATTTTGATTGGTTCCAGAAATGACTCATTTAACGACAATCCGATTTTCTTCAGCCACATCTAGGAATAATAACGTTTTGGCCTCTTTTACCTATTTCTTATCTTTTTGTTTTTATTACTTTATGGAAAACCAAAATTGTTTGCCAACTTTTAGCTTTTTTTTTTTTTTTTTTTTTAAATAGTGATCTTTTTTTATTTTTCTCTCACTACAACCATCAATACAAAAAGGAACAGTTTTCATGTCGTTATAAGTAATCTTGAACTTTTGCCCACCAGTGACGTGTACTTCAGATAATATAAATAACCGTATTTTACCTGTAACACCTGTCTCGTGCACCCTCACAGTTTGATACCCGCCACACCGAATCTATGAAATTTTCATAAGCTAGTATTCATATAAAATACTAATTTCGTTGTAACCTATAAATAAAAGAACTTTTTTCTTTTTTTGTGTGTGTGTGTGTGTCCTGTCTTGGTTGACAATGATGGTAACAGATTTTGCTATTAATACTTGCTTGGTCTATAAAGAAGGTATCTTTCCTGTCAATATTTGTGATATACCAGTAACGTGGTAAAAGTAGGTTCATGCCTTTTCAAAGGGATGAACTTAAGCAGCCCGAGCCGAAATTCGAACTCAGTTTGAAGATTACACATTACCTCCTGCTAACAGGCCACTTTGCAACTTGAACAGCTAATGCATATAATTTCTAAGCCTGGCCTGTGCATGGGTTTCGTATCCACCCCGCCCCGAATCTATGATACGGGGCTTCCCACTCTATTACATCACAATATTCATAAGGAAGTATTTATTTAAAATACAAATTTTATTGTAACCTAATTATGTACAATAATGGAGCATATACAATATAGGTGAACAATTCAACTAGAAAAATTGAAAATAAATACAATGTATCTAAATACAAATTAGAGATGTTTCGCGGCAATTTTTAACATCAACTTGAGATTTTTCTTGTTAAAAACTTGAATAATTTTAACATATTCAACATTATGGATAAAGATATTGAATTTTAGCGTTTTTTCGAGACTTACATGAGCAAAACAAATTCACAGATATGAACAAAAAAGACCTCAGAATGACGTCAAAATCAGCAAAGAATTTTTCATCCATTAATAGTCAATTATGCTTAGTTCAATTTGTAATGTATATAAATTTAGGTAGAAAAAAAGCGTGTGTTGTTAAGATAGCAAGGGACCACAAAGCACTGCCTGGGGGGCCCAATCAAACCCCCTCACACCGGCCTTGAATACCAGTTCTACACATACGCGTAGGTAGATATACTTATCTCGCAATTGTTACTTAGCAATATTATGAAATAAAATCCTACCTTCCATGCATCTTAACACCGAAAAGAAAATGCTTGTATTACTTATATTTCTCATTAACATATTAATATACCTCATTAATATTAATTGATAGCATATGAATTAACAGATCACGATATCTATCTGAGATTAAATTGTTTACGAGTTATCTGCCCTTGGTTTAAGTAATTTGTTAAATCGCGACATCTATCAGAGAGATGAAATTTAAATTTTTATTATTTCATTATTCCTAAATTTACGTACATCAACAAATAGCTATTAATGTCAACAGCTGATCACAAACAGTTATTAATTTTTTTTAAAATAGTAATTATTGTCTAATATGATCTATAACTACATATACAAGAATGTCGTTTTTGATAAAAGTTTAAAACTAACCATAAAAACATAAAAAATGCGTATATTGTCGAAAATTCCTTTTTCCACAGTATAGCTATTTGTGCTATGTTATAATGCTTATTACCTAAATAATAATAATACTGAATATTTTTTTTTAAACATTAAAGTGTATTTAATCACATCTCCTTAATAGCAGTCGCGATCTGTAAATTAAAATCAGTTACTGGGATTCAAATATTCAATATAATATATTATCTCCCTGTTGATGATCACAAAATTATTGCAATAATTATTTACAAAATCCACAGAAGGATCTGTAATGTAATCGATCCTGATTTGGCATCTCGACTTCAGTCAATTTCTCACCGACGTAACGTGGTTTACTTCTGTCCTTTCTACAAATATTTTCATGGCAACTGCTCAGACGAGCTTTTATCTCTAGTGCTCCGACTATATGAGTTTAAACATGCTGCTTGATTGGCATTTAAGTCCCACCGTTTTACAGTTGAAATAGTTAAATGCAACTGTCACTTCTATTCCAACAGTTTCTTTTCTCGCATTTCCCATCTGTAGAACTCCTATTTTCTGATTAACTACAATCTTCAACGTCAATCAACATCTTTTATCTTGCTGAATCCCGTTTAGTTTTTGTCCTTTCTTCAATCCTCCCTACATTCAGTTTTTTTCTCTCACTTTCACTCTCTTTAGCCCCCTGTGTACTAGTGGCATTCCCGCCTTGCTTGAGTCGAAATGATTAAAAAACATATATATTTGGTAATAAACATGAGATTTCCATTGTTCCAACTGCTAAAATGTTCCTGAATTTCTTAGTAAGAAACATAGAATGTCTCTAGTGTTTCTCGTTAAAAGATTTTAGCGTAAGAAAAAATTAATATGAAAGTTTTTGAGGACGAATTTATGAAGCCAAAAAGATTAACAGAAAGCATTGTGAACTTAATTCTAATTTCGAATCCTCTAAATATCATGATGTCTTCGTACTTTTTTTTTTTTTTTTTTTAAGCATTTCACCCCAAGCAAGGCGGGTGCCACTAGTACGCAAGGGGTTACAGAGTAGGGGCGAGAGTAAAGAGGCGTGATTGAGGAAAGGATGAAGAGAAGGACAGGGGATAGCTGAAGGCATCTGGAGATGTCGATTGACATTACATTTGAATAGGTGGAGATTATAGCTATCAGGGGAAACAAGTAATAGGAAGGGAATTCCACAGACGGGAAGTGCGAGAGATGAAGTTATTGGAGTAGAAGAGACAGCTACATTTAACCGTTTCAACAGTGAAAGGGTGGGACCGAGATGTCAGCCTAGTAGCACGCTTAAATTCATGCAGTCTGGGAACTAGCGAAAGTAGCTCGTCGGACCAGTTACCGTAAAATTATTTGTAGAAAAGACAGAGGGAGGCGACAGCACGTCTGTGAGAGACCCGACAGAAGACGAGATGCAGCAAGTTCACCACGAACAAAGCTCTTCATCATCCTATGTGTCCCGTTAATCCGCCCCACCACCGAGGAAAATCTTCTTTATTTAGATCCCCTTAACCCTTGGGGCCCTGAACAATTTTAACCCTTCTGCCTGAGTTCTTGAGTCAAAATTCGCAAATAATTGGTATATAATGTTTCACAGTAATTAAAAATAGGTACAAGTGTTTACCCACCGTTCAACCGGTGGCTGAGCATTACGTCATTTTTCTCTACCACCGGTAAATCGGTGGTCAGGGTTCAAAGGTTTAAGACATTAATCTCTAAGTTACCTGGATAAGGTGGGGTTGATATTACTGATCTCAGCGTAGCCGGCTAACATCGCCAGTGTTAAATTAATACCTGATAGCCGTTGTCTTGACCAATGACCCTCAGGTACTGGAGCTCAAAAGGAGAAATAATCTCTTTTGTACTATATAAAAAATTGACATCGAGAATAAAAAGGACTGTGGAATTTTTTTTCAAGTTTTGAAATAAGCATGCCGGTTCAAATAAACATTCAGCCGGGAAAA
The DNA here is from genome assembly GCA_903632075.3 of Acanthosepion pharaonis. NCBI lineage: Eukaryota > Metazoa > Mollusca > Cephalopoda > Sepiida > Sepiidae > Acanthosepion > Acanthosepion pharaonis. Next base: position 144,946 of record CAHIKZ030003885.1, on the reverse strand, counting down.
TTTTTAATGAACTTAGAAAATAATCCTGCCACAGAGAAAAATTATTTAAAAAAATAAGTATGACATACCAAATAAGGAACGTAGCGGTCAAGTGGGGGTCGAAGGAAATAATTTAATCGTGACGGCACTTGGTACACGCTAGTATCACTCTTGGGTAAACTTAGTTTTGCCTATCAGTTCTATGAAGAAGGAAAGTTCGATGAGTTCATACAACTCTGCCAAAATAAAAAGAGCCAATACAAATTATTGATGGGAACGTTGGTCACCATCAAGACGTGGCTTAAAAAACGCTTTGAACAAGGCCGAAAGAAAATCCTATAGAATAAAACTACAAAAGATAGTAATGGGAAGAACTGCACACATACGGAGGAATATTTTCACATTCTATCTAAGATCAGAGTATATATATATATATATATATATATATATATGAGATAACGATATATACATTTTTATATATCAAGAACAATTTTGGAGTAAAGATGTATGACAAAGTGGAAAAAGTTTTCCTGTAACGGGTTTCGTCCCTTAGAACGTCACGGGACTAGATTTGTTTGCATTGATGCGGCTGCACACGCGAAAGAACGAGAGAGACTGAGAATTTAAAATTTTGAAAATATTTTAAATTTTTTTTTTTTTTATAATGTGTTTTGGGTTATGTAGTCCTAAGGGACGAGACGCGTCACACGAAAACTTTTTCCACTTTGTCATTTGTTTTTTGTTCGTTTGTTTGTTTGCTTTTAAAATTATTGTCTGGATAAATTTAAAACATTTTGTAAATTTAAACCATTTGGAATTTCGGTCTGATGAAACAGGTTTTAAAAACTTACTTGTTGAAATAAATTATAATTGTTAACCGAGTTTTCGATAATGCGTTAAGTTTTTCCTTTGATATATGTTTGTATGTAGATTCCGCTTGATGATTGGCATTGCATAAATCTCTGAGTAACGGATCTGGTATTCTTATTATATTATATAATAATTATCATATTATATTATATTTAGGCTCTGTCAATTTTGGCATTGAACACTTAGATTATTTTCTATTTTAAGCTCTAGCTTTTATTCTTAATATTTTTGTTTATTTACGGTTAAAAGCGAATTTTTTTTTTGGAATGAAGATGGAACAGAGCTTAGTGTTTTAATTCAATTTAATTCAAATAATTATATTAAAGTTTTCGACTCTTGTTTTGAAACATGAGAACTCTTATGTAGCGTGTTGGAATCTTATTTTCAAATAAATAATTATATTTATGCTCTACTTTTGTATCGAGCACTATTTTTTAAAAATAATAACAAAAATACTAAAGAACTTTGGATTATTTACCTAACGAGTTCTTTCCTATTTTCTATATATTTTTCACACACACACACACATATATATATATATATATATATATATATATATATATATATATATATATATATGAGATTTGGGAGGTTGTATCTCCAATGGATTAAATAATATTTATGTTGGTCACACCACAAACTCGCTTTTACAACGCTTGACTCTACATTTGAATGATAACTCTAACATTTTAGGCATTTAAACCAGCATGCCTGGCCGCGTACACAATTCCGTAAAATCCTCGTTGAAAACACAACTATACTTAAACATAAAACAATAAACAAAAACTAAAAATTCTTGAAGCTATATACATAAATCAGTTGAAACTTAACCTGAACAAAATAAACTACGAAATCTCCACAAATATTCTTAAATGCCTATAACTGATAACTGAAGCCATTGATTTACACTAACGGCTTCCCATACTTAATAGTTCTCGTTTTCACTCTCGCGTGGTCATGTGTGACGTCACGAGCTGTGATGCGATTTTCGCTTCCGTGTCTTGTATACACGAGTTTGTCGTTGCTTTGAAATTTTTCATGCAACAAAAACAGGCTATCATTATTGTTTCGTCCGTGTATTGTTTGATATATTGAAATGTAATTGTCATCTTTGATAATGGCTTTCGTCTTTCAATGATAATGTTATTAAGCTTATCAGACAATATGAAAGAAACTTACTTAAAATAAATAGACAAAACTTGTCTATATTATTTAATGAAACATGCATCAATATATATATATATATATATATATATATATATATAGAACACATGTACACATCAAGTGCTCCAGACCAGCTGCAATCTTCAGCTGAATGCCGTGCTTCAGCAAATTTTCGGAGCATTAATCTCAGTACCTCTCCACAAGATTAGCCTGCAACAGGTGGATGATGTTACGTTGCAACCGGTCTATGTTGTTAGTTGGATGCGACTCGATACGAATTTCTTCCACCGCTTTTTCGTCACAAGTCTTTATCACCTTATTCGGCTTTTGGATACCAGCACACTTGAGGATTCTCTTTAAGGAAGCAATAGGAAATCATTTATAGCCAACACCAAACGGCACCAAGGTTCAGCCGTATCCTCTCTCACGGACTTCAGCCACCAGTTGCTCATACCGAAGCAACTTTCTTTCATGAGCCTCTTTAATCCCTTATTCCCATGCCCCTGTCAGTTCGCCAAGCAAAAGATGTTGCTTCTCGATATCAATTAATACTAGATCTGGCCTCAGTCCAGACCCAATAACCTCCACTGGCAGTGTAGCATCAACCAACTACCACTTCCTTGAGGCCTCCGGCCTGGTCCTCTGCCTTGTGTCAGTCACACCTTGCTTTAGGAAGGCAATCCTTCACAGGTCCGTCGAGGGTATACTAGCACTTCTCGCGGCTGCTGCCACGACCTCCAGAACCAAGTTATGTTTGAACAGTATACCAGCCGTTCTGTAGCGCCTTCGAGCAGGATGACAGTATGTGGCGCAGGTTTCCAAAAGCACCTCACAACCGGCAGGAGGTTGACTCCTGCACTCCCATCTCTTCAAGTTTGCCGGTGATGCTGCCACATCATATGCTGCCTGTATGAGGAACCTCAAATGTCCTGCGCCTAGACGCCACCAATCAGATCAACTGATCTGAACACCCTCAATATCCTCCCAGTTGAGCCATCGACCCTACTGAGCCTGTTGGATAATCCGCACCAAACGTCTCTCCTCCTCGAGCTTCTAAAATGGATCAAGTCCGCCAATTATTAACACGTTTTTTGTTCATGCGTTGTTTTTTATAGATACAATTTATCTAAATAAATGCTCTGTTTTTAATTTAACATATTAATTACATTTGTCGGCTTAAAGTTTCGAGAAATTTCATAGAAAATATGCTTTCTCCGACAGGAATCGAGCCTGTATTCCTATACGGAATTCGTTATTTGCTCTGACGAGTTATACTATTTAGCTACAGAAGATTGTGTGTTTCAAAACAATAATTTGGACGTTGGTAACCAGACGCTTCTCTGTAGCTAAATGGTATAGCAAGTCAGCTCAAATGATGGTTTCCGTATAGGAATTCAGGTTCGATTCCTGTCGGAGAACGCATATTTTCTACGAAATTTCACGAAGTGAAAAAGTGATTAATACTGTTTAATTTAAAACAGAGCATTTACTTAAATGAATTGAATCTATAAAAATAACATATAAACAGTATATATATATATATATCAAATAAATCCTTAAAAATTCATTATGTGGTAATAATTTATTTCACTGAATACGTTCTTTTTTTTTTTAAAGAATAGTGTTGCCGGCTACACATTTTTGAAAAAATATTACCAGCTATACATTTTTAAAGAAATATTATCACCAACTATACATTTTGGAAAAATAATGTTACCAGCTATCTGTTTTTGACGAAAAAATATTAACAGAAATAGATTTTTGACAAAACAAAAGTATTACCAGGAAAAATAAAACGTTGTCGGCATTAAATGACCCACTGAGGTTGATGTGCCGTAAAACAAAACAAATCAAACCCATAAATCTTTGTATACGGCACTAAATAACTTATGAAACTATTTAACCTAAAATTTTACTCTCTCTCTCTCTCTCTCTTTTCTTTTCTTTCTATTGTTTTAAAGACTTTTTGAATTTTTTCATGTTTGATTATGTATTTTAGAGAAAAAAAAACAAAAAAGGTTGTTTTTTTATTTGTAGAGAGAGAGAGAGAGAGAGAGAGAGAGAGAGAGAGAGAGAAAAGCAACAATCTTTAGATGACATACGAAAACAATTTTCGCACAGATTCCATTATTTTCTCTGAAAAAAGTTAACTCAGGGAAAAATCCCGGAAGTATTCTTACCTTTAAGCATTCTGGATGTCCAAGAACACAAGACCTTTATGTGAAATCAGGAGAGGCATAAGGTTCATGTTCTTTTAAAAATATTTTTCAAAACGGATCTTTTGGCTTTGTTATTTCGCTGTCCACAGAAAAATTATGATGAAAGTTTTGGTACTGAAAATCATTAAATCATTTTGAGTAAAACGGAAGTCTAAGCTGGATCTGTCATGTGGAATTATTTCTAATGATTGAACCAAGGAATTTATTTATTTTTTTAATTTACGGACAAGAATACCAAATGATGTGCAAGGTTCCACTCAGAGCGAGAAATCAGCCAGCCGAGATTTTTGCTTTCAATTTTCCCGAGGAAAAATATGAATCGCTCTCCTCTTTTCTCCTGCTATGGGTTAAATATCAAGACAGACTGCGCTTTCTAGTCATGTTTGGCAACCAGTATAGGAGAAGGTCAAATCTGAATTTAAAGCCGTATAAGAGGCACATACTTGAACTGTAACTGAGTCCCACTCAGAATAGTTACAGTATAAACAACCGGTTGGCTATGTGGATGTTGAAGAAACACTAATAGGCTTAAAAAGATTGGCATGTTCGGAAAAGAGCAACCATGCTGAGGATGAGAAATGCGTCCAAGTCGAAACAGCTTTAATGATGATAGCATGCCATTTATAGCAGAACCGTGAAAACAAGCAAGAATGTTTATTTCTGGTGTAATGGAATTCACTTCTGTGAACAAAGAACAACACATAGACATAAAATACATTAATCTATTCAGGACTGGAAGCTTAGAACAATTAACTGGAAACTGGTGCCTGGGGGCCTATTCCCCCAGCAAAACTTCCCCATTACACTATGAAGGGTAGTCCGAAGCAGATGTTGATGCCTATAGCAATAGCCGAAGTTGTATGTCTCGACGCTCTATCACATGACCTTGTGTTTGTATGTGAGCATCTTCTACTCGCCGTCCTGGGTATGACGATAAACTACATCCGCGTCCTGGGTAAGACGATAAACTACGTCCAACAGCAAGGCCTCTGATCAGGAGGTTTTGAGGAGCGTGGAACCACCTCTTAATTGCTGGTGCTCCCAGGTCCACCCTGACTCGGGGTGGTAGCACTTGTTAGGGTCCCAACTATAGGCAAATAGTTAACCCTCAAACTGATGTCAAAACACTATGAAGGCGTAAAAATAGATTTTAATAACAGCAATAAACTTTTTGAGGAAAAATTATTACCAGCAATACATTTTTTGGAGAAAAAAATATTACCAGATATAGATTTTTGAAAAAAAAAGAGAATACCAGAAATATATTTTTCAAGGAAAATATTACCAGCAAAAAATATTGTCAGCATTAAATAACCCATTATGGTTGATATTCCGTAAAAGAACCCCCCCCCAAAAAAAACCTACTCCTCGTACAATAATCACGTGGCTTCGAGATAAATCTTTTAAAATAGATGCAACTTTGTACTTCTTTCTAGGATTATCACAGTGTCTGCGCGCTTCGTAAAAAGCGCATCGTATGAAGAAATTTTCTGGAAATTAAGAATTGAAAGAAATTAAGACAAGAAAAGGAGATAAGGCTGCTGATGATGATAGCTATGATGATGATGATGATGATGATGAGGAGGAGGAGGAGGAGGAGGAGGATGGGTATAAAGTGAAAAATCCCATCTAACAAAATGGCCCACCAAAATCTCCAAACAACAAAATCCCTCCAAAAAAAACCAAAAATCATATTCCAAAATGGCCTCAAAACAAAATCCAAAAATCCCACCAAAATCCCAAAAAAATGGCTCCAAACAACAAAATCCCAACATCCAAAATGGCCCCAAACAACAAAATCATATCTCCTAAAATGGCTCCAGACAACAAAATCCCACCACCCGAAATGGTCCCAAACAGCAAAATCCTACCACACAAAATGGCTCCAAACAACAAAATACCACCAAAATGACAAAAACAAAATGGCTACAAACAACAAAATACCACCACCCGAAATGGCCCCAAACAACAAAAAATCCCACCAAACCCAAAATAATGGCCCCAAACAAAAATACAAAAAATCCTACAACAAAATCACACGAAATGGCCCCAAACGACAAAATCCCACCACCCAAAATGGCTCCAAACAACAAAATACCACCACCCAAAATGGCCCTAAACAACAAAATACCACCCCAAAATGGCCCCAAACAAAAAATACCACCACCCAAATGGCCCCTAAACAACAAAAATCCACCACCCAAAATGGCCCCAAAAATAGCAACAAAAAATCCCACCACCCAAAATGGCCCTAAACAACAAAATACCACCACCCAAAATGGCCCCAAACAACAAAATGGCTCCAAAAACCACCCAAAAAATGGCTCCAAACAACAAAAAATACCACCACCCAAAATGGCCCCAAACAACAAAAAAATCCTACCACACAAAATGGCCCCAAACAACAAAATACCACCACCCAAAATGGCCCCAAACAACAAAATACCACCACCCAAAATAGCCCCAAACAACAAAATACCACCACCCAAAATAGCCCCAAACAACAAAATACCACCACCCAAAATGGCCCCAAATAAAATACAACAAAAAATACCACCACCCAAAATGGCCACCAAACAACAAAAAAATACCACCACCCAAAATGGCCCCAAACAACAAAATACCACCCCCCAAAATAGCCCCAAACAACAAAATCCCACCACCCAAAATGGCCCAAACAACAAAATACCACCACCCAAAATGGCCCCAAACAACAAAATACCACCACCCAAAATGGCTCCAAACAACAAAATACCACCACCCAAAATGGCCCCAAACAACAAAATACCACCACCCAAAATGGCCCCAAACAGCAAAATCCCAACAAAGTGACGTTGCTGGAAGGTTACCTAAATGTTGCATTTTTTTTTTTCGTTTGTAAACACCCCACAACATACCCAAGACGTTGGGTGTGCACCTCGTGGTGGTGCAATGTTTAGCATGCTTGTCTCGCTAAAACAGTTACGACTGAATAGTGAGTTCGATCCTCATTGGGTGCCCCATACTTTCGGCCTTGTGCCACATTTAAGCTACACTTAGAAAATCAATGCCCAAAACGTTAGATTGTAACTTTACTGTTAACAGAAAACAAATGATAAATTCCAGGAAAGTGCATTCGTTATCAAAATTTATGATTCTCAATTTTTTAAAATACGAAAAGAAATTTGATACCTTCTATACATATTGTTAAGTGAAGAAAATGTATTTTGACGTTACAAATAATAAGTTCGCATTCATTCCCGGCCTTTTGAACAGGAGTAGAGATTTATCCCTTGTTTCCTGTTTAGGATTGGATTTCCGGTTACTTCTAAATTCTACTTCATACTGTATACTTCCAACGTCTTCGCCTAAACTCTGACATTTTATTTGCTATATTTTTTCCTCAAAATGAGTAAAAAGGTGTATCTACCATCCGGTTTAAACTCCTCCCCAGCCTTTTGAACAGGGGTAGAGATTTATCCCTTGTTTCCTTTTTAGGATTGGTTTTCCGATTACTTCTAAATAATAATATCTATAATCCAATAATTTACCCGTGCTGAATTTTTCAGCTGCAACACTTCGCAACGTCACCATAACTTCGTGTCAATGTTGGAGGTGAGTGGTCAATTTGGAGTGAGGAAATAGTTGAATGAAATGTTACAGAACGTCGTCACAACGTCACGTATCCTCCAGCCAAAATAATGTTGCAAAGACGTTCCGTGTTAGCTAGATGATATTTTGAAATTTGAAACACATGGTAACCAATAAAAATGTTGAGACATGGCGATGTTTTATAGCAAAAGAAGAATAATCTCATTTATAAATAAATCTTTAATAAAATAAAATAATAGCTGTCATGTTTATTTGACACAGAAAAGAGAGAAGTGAAAGGAGGAAAACAGAGGATGATTTAATGTGTGGGGGGAGGAAGCAACAAAAAAAAAGAAGAAGAAGAGAAATGGTAGTAAATAATAAAAAAATAAATAAATAAACTAAGAATGAGAAGGAAAGAATACGAAACATGAAAGAAAAAAAAACACAGGATATGAAACAATAATGAATGAAAATTGATAAATGAAAAAAAAAGTAATAAAAACAAAACTTTAGAAGTAACTCCGAACAGCATAGATATAATTAATACAGAGCAACCTCGTTTCTCAAACATCTCACAAGTGGAACAAATAGATTTTCGAACAGAAAATTCGAGATGAAAATGCATCGGTTATCGAACATTACCAAACCGATTTAACCCGAAAGGAATAATTTCTGAGTCAACCGCCGTGTTGTATAATACATTCATGTCTTGTGCAGTGCTTTTCTTTTCCAGTGACTTCTTTTCTCTACATTGATTCCTATTGGAAAAATATTTTCTGTTTATGAACATTTCGGCTTACGAACGGCCTTCAGGAACGAATTAAATTCGTGAACCGAGGTTCCACTGTATTCAGTTCCCAAAGAAAAGGCGGATGATATTTCTCTGTTTAGTTTACAGACCCAGAACCGTGAAGATTACGTAAGAGTTACGTTCACTTTCTCTCTCGTACGTTTTTCAGGAGGGCAAGTATCTGTCTCTTCTCCCCCTCCCAAGCTTGGGGCTAAATACCAAAATTGATTATACTCTCTAAGAGATAGGAAAACTCTGAATTAAAAAAAAAAACTGCAGAGTAGAAAAAAAAACTATTAATGTATATTTTGTAGGTTTGGTTAAGAGACTGGGGAGAATAAAGATCAAGTGACAACAAGGAATAACTGTAAAAAATGGCGAGAGATACCCAGATATAAAACCAAATTAATTTTATTAAAATAAAATAAAAGCAAATTTGACGAAATATGCACAAAATTGGTTTTGTGCGCCCGGAGAAGATGGAGGGTAATAAATTCCTGGACAAGTAACATTTTTTTCTCCCTAAAATAAGGCACAGTGGTAGTTGTGAGAAAAAGATCTAATTTATAATCAGTATCAATCAAATAACATGGGATATCACAAGAAAAATTCCACCGTATGCAAAACATTGCAAATTACAACGAAGAAGGTACAATAAAAGGTTTCCAATGAGGTTGAATCCAGTCAAAAGAGTATTTATCTAAAATAGGAATGTTCTTAATAGTTCTTGATGTGAGTTGTCAATGTTTGTGACAGAATCTGTTCGTGCCTTTAGATTTCAGAGACTTTAACGTAAAGAGTACTTGTTCTCTGTCTTGGAAACTACTTTTTTTTTTTTTTTTTTTTTTTTTTTTTACAATAGTCAGGGTAAAAATAAAACTTTAATTCTGTAAGTGTAATCCTAGTAGTCAATACATCGTTGAGGAGTGGGTTTCTTTAATTCTACGCTCGATCAAGTTTTCCGATGTTTTCGAAGGTGTCGCGTCTCCCACTGTCAGACGTCGCATCTCTTACCCCTGTTGATAATCGTAATGGAGGGATGTTTATAGCTAAAGTCGGCGCTGATTTACCCTAAAAATTTTGGCGGTCAACACAAAGATTTCAGATTCCAAACGGCTAGAGTAGCCATTGGTAAAAAAATCACATTTAGCCAGTTATCTTAATATTCTACATCTTTTCTTTTCTTTTTCCATGTTTCATATGACTAAGAAGAGTCATATACAGTACAGGTAAATACTAAGTGGAACAGAGGCAGAAAGCTGTGGAGGACCATAATCAACCATCTTCTGAAAAAGAGATTTACCTGATTAAAATGAATGGGGATTAAGTGTTGGTCTCAAATGCAGACAGGCGTAATTGCCATAGAAGTGAACATTTTAACACCTTTTATCTGATTATGTTACGCTCTCCTGTAGGGGAAAAACAATTATTATTTTTTTTTTTTTTTTTTTACGTAGGTTCGGTTAAAAGTGATTGGGAAGAATGGAGGTCAAGCGACAACAAGCCCACGGTAAAATCTTACTCAGTAAGATTTATATCTTGCAAAGAAAAAAAAACAAAAGAATTTTATTAAAATAAAAAAAGAAAGTTTAATTATTAGATGCACAAAATTATGGGTTTGTGCACTCGTAAAAGGGTGTAAATAAATTCTTGGACTAGTAACTTATTTTTTAAAAAATAAGGCTTAATTGAAGTTGTGGGGCAAAGATCAAATTTACAATCAAAATCAGCTAAAAATCATAAAATATCACAAGAAAAATTCCAGCGTATGCAAAACAATGCAAATTACAAGGAAGACGGCACAATAAAAAGTTTCCAATGAGATTAAATCCAGTTAAATGAGTATATTTATCACAGTCAATGTAGCTATAAAAAATGTCGGAGTTTCTTAGTATCTTTATTAAAGTAAGAAAGAAAATTACCATGTTGATGCATATTCATTTTATTCCGAGTACTTTCGTCATTAGCACAATGTCATCATCAGGGTCTTGCTTTTTCTTACACAAAAGTTGTCTTGTTCATCATTTTTCTGAGACAAAATTGTTGTGTTCATCTGAAAATTAAATTTTTACGTGTGAAGTGAAAAACGCCATGATTATGTACTGTACAATTTTTAAATTTTATCATGCAGACACACGTGCAAACGTCAAGGGATATATATATATATATATATATATATATATATATATATATATATATATATATATATATATATATAAATTTTTCTGCAGCTTGTCAACACTAAAACGTTTTAATGTTGACAAGCTCCGGGGAATTTATTCAAAAGAGCGAAATGGCCATAAAAATGGGGTAGATTGAATTTCATTTTTATGCTATATAAATATATTGACTTCTTTTTTGTGGATCAGTTTTAATATTTTATATTAATAGGATCTACTTGTATTACTTACCCACTTGTTACCTAACAAATTGACACAAACACGTATCCACAAAATACGTTCAGATATGCATACGCGCATACATTCGAAGTTTGGTTTATTTGAACTTGAAAAACGCTTACTCCAAATGTTAGTTTCTACCTTCTCCTTCGAAGATGTTCTCTTATATATGTGTGTACAGCTCCTCGCAGAATAACGACAAAAGACTGTACTACATTTGATTTGTGTCCACTAATGAAATTGCCTTCGGATAGCACCGTGGACCTTGATACACACGAATATCCACACGTATTTACACACTCACATTCCTTCATGCATAATGAGACAAATATACACGCATACACTTGCAAAGAGTACAGAGTAGATAACGTAAAAATTTCTTTCGGTTTATAAATCTTTTCCGTTCAGGATTTGGACGATTATGGCTCTCCAAAACTATCAGCCTCGTTTTCATCTACATTGTCCCGCCAATTCTAAAAATAGGAATCTTTACAAGCATAATGTAATAATTTTTATAAACTGTCTGGCTTCCTTTAAAATAATCTTCTCTAAAATGTACAAGTAATAGACAAACGTAGACGATTATATTTGTTTACACTTTCTAATTAATTAATAATTTTGATTATTTTTGTATTATTAACTAATAATGTTTTTAATAATATCTAAAGAGTCGAACAACCATATTTTATTGCCTCAGCGCGTATCCCATGCCACATAGGTATGCAAACTCGTCTCCCAGATTTATTATTTAGTACATTCGATTCTTACTCAGTGCTCTAAATGGTAATGGTAATATTAGGTATTTCCTTATAAGGAAACATTTGATATTCATTGACCGAGCAGTCAGTTCTATTGTCTGTTGAAATTTATAAAATCTTTCTATTAAATGAATTTTTCAGGAAAACAGATGTATCAAGTCCACAACTGTTATCACTCTTTCCAGTATTGACGGTGGTTTCCTTCCTAACCTTTTGTCTGATGTAGTGTGGAACGTCAACATCTTGATTATGCCAGTCTCTTTCCGAGTTGCTGTGATATCATTTTTGTTGTTGCTGCTGTTGAAAGTCCTTAAGTGATGTCGTTTCTGTTATTTGTTACAGTTCTTTGTGATTCTGTACAGTTCTTTGGCCCCAAACAACAAAATCTGTAGCCCCAAACAACAAAAAACCCAAACAACAAAAAGACCACCACCCAAAATGTACCACCACCCAAAATGGCTCCAAACAACAAAATACCATAAAATGGCCCCAAACAACAAAAATACCACCACCCAAAATGGCCCCAAACAGCAAAATCCCAACAAAGCGTTGCTGGAAGGTTACAAATGTTGCTTTTTTTTTTTTTCGTTTGTAAACACCCACAACATACCCAAGACGTTGGGTGTGCACCTCGTGGTGGTGCAATGTTTAGCAGGTCTCGTAAAACAGTTACGACTGAATTTTCGATCCTCAATTAGAAAATTAGAATTGTAACTTTACTGTTAAAAATGATAAATTCCAATTGACGGTGGTTTCCTTCCTAACCTTTTGTCTGATGTAGTGAACGTCAACATCTTGATTATGCCAGTCTCTTTCCGAGTTGCTGTGATATCATTTTTGCTGTTGAAAGTCCTAATGTCAAAGTTCTTTGAAAACAAAACTAAGAGTCTAAGTTAATAGAACGAGCTAGCCTTGTCCGTAATGTTCAAGGTTGTCACATTTCTAATTAGTTAGAACTTGTAAAAGCAAAGCAAGACTAGGGCGAGAACTGGACATTTTTAATCAAAAAAACTCGATCTACTTTAGCCTCACTTCTCTTGCACTTATCAGGTAACTTATTAACAGGCACGCACTGCGTTATTAAAAAGATCACCCAACATCGTACTCATTACATTTAATCACTGTTTTTCTTGTTAGCTTCTCTTTTGACTTCAATGTATATAACCACAGTAAATCAGTGACTTACTGTTACATTATCTAATCAGTGTATATGTGCGTGCACCTTAAAATAACTGACAAGATATTTCTTTTAAGATTCTTTATTGTATCATGTAAAGATTTAGTGTGTGTAGAAATTGGTCAAATGTTTGTTCGTTCCAAGCGCTTTCGGCTAATCTATTACATTTTCATGGATTTTTGATTGTGCTATTGTAAAGGGTGTCTAAGTTGCTAAAAGGTAGACGTATTTTTAATTTCCGAAAACGGTCAGTTCATTATGGCCGTGTTCGTGCTTGATGCAAAAAAAATCATGAAAAAGTAATTGCAACTTTTATCATAACAAACAAACCTTAAGACCATCAACTACGGACACGGCCGCAATGTACTGACCATTATCAGTAATCGTCAGGCCATTATAAAGAAGGGGGTAATGTTTGGCCCGAGAACTTTAAAGCCATCACACGTATATATACCAAGGCTGATCCATAAATCCAGATCTTAAGTGATTAACTTATTTTTTAATCTAAAATTTTCACTGTATAAGGTTCGAGCTGTGTGATTGACAGACAAGCGTTGAATTGCCTGCATTCTCAAGAAAGGAAATTATGTTGAAAAAATAAATATTGTCATGGAAAATAAATGCTATTTTTATCATTAAGCTACGAGCTGAGGGACCTAATTACCTACTTACTATTAAATCTTATGGTACCTTCTACAGAGTGATGGTTAGTAAAATCTGCACTTGTAGCGAGGGCGATTCGCAATGAGTACCCTACAATTCTCCCCCTATGCCAGGCTTACTATTTTGCAGTAGCTCCAGAGAAACCGTCCGGAGGCACAAACCTGGGTGATGTCTGTAGATTCTTGGATGCACAAACAATAATTTCTCTAAACCAGACTTGCGTGGTCTAAAGCTGTGATTCTCAAAGTGGGCCCTTAGGCTCACAAATGAGCCTGAAAATTCTTTTTAAATGGGCCTGGAGTTGGCCTTCTTGAACTGTAACAGAACAAAGTATTAATGGGGGAGAATTGAAAGGGAAGGATTGATTGCATGGATGAAAGTAAATTCCTCCCATCTCTTGCTCTTTGAAAATGGTGGTTCTATTCTTCTTTGCTTTTTCCACCACCTGGTTGATTGAGGCGGGATTTTTTTTGCAGCAAATGATGCGCTCACAGAGAAACGTAATTTATTGCAGATTGAAAAGAGACGAGATATACGCCTGAAGCAGAAGGAAGACTTGCAAGCTCCACTTAACAAGCTGATAAACACAAAGAGCAGCGTCGTCATTGTTCAGGGTTTATATTTTCCATTACATTTTAATGTAAATAAAACGCATTTCCTATTACATGAAATTCCTATTTGTGTTTATGTGGGCATGAAATTTTTTTGACACCAAAAATTGGTCACAGGGGAGAAAAGGTCTAAAGGTATACCTTGCAGAAAAATTTGATATATAAATCTTGCCTTAGCCGAACTGTCGTAATTCTATGGGTACCCAGTAAGGATATCGCCCAGTACAATATTAAAGATTTGCATGACTAATTTGCTGTCACAGCGACATTACTCAACAGTCTCTCTCGTTCTCTCTCAAGTGCGTGCGCGCACACACACACATGTGTGTGTATGAGGGCAGTACCGTCGACCACGACGTATGAGGGCCTATCAATTCAGTTCTTAGAGCTGAACCAGCAGACTACCCTCACATATGATTTGATGATGGTGGTGAAGGCGGATGCAGAACTAGACAAATCTTTCGGATTTAGTTTGTTTGTTTTGGGGGTTTGTCGTTGTTTTTATTTAAATCCGAGAAATATTTTGGGTATTGTAAGAATATTTGATTTTTTTATTGAGTGTGGATATTGCTTTAACATTTTCTTTTTATTTATTTTGAGATAACACTGATTTTCCCTGGTAAGTTCTATTTAATCCATAACTGGGGGGAGGAGAGATTGATTCATAGCATTCCCAATGTTATTTGCTCATAACTCTGATCGGTTCGATAAGATAAAATTGGTAGCTGATCTAAAAAAATTACCTACATTCTGTTATTAACTGGGGCAAGGAATGGCTTGTTAATTTTAACACTTCCAAAACGAAGCTGCTCTCTATTAATCGTCTGAGAGAACCATTTCTGCCTTCCATCAGCATGGCTGATGCTAACCTCCAGGAGAGTGCCTTCCTGGGCTAACTTTTTCCGCTAGCAAAAAGGGGAAAAATTATATCGAATCAATTTGTAGGTTTGCTGCTAAGAAAGTTGATTGTCTATGTCATGCGAGACAATTTTTTCGCGCCCAAATCTATATTTCATTTTTACAAGTCTATCATTGATCTTGCTATATATTTAGAGATTCTTGATAAAATCCAAATAAGAATCTGCAATGTTATTGGTTCTAACCTGGCATCTCGGCTTCAGTCACTTTCCAACCGCCGTAGTGTATTTCCCCTGTGCCTTTTCTATAACTACTTTCATGGTAATTGTTCTGTTAAACTCTCCTCTATATTACTTAGACTCTATGAATTTAAGCGCATTATCAGATTGGCGGCAAGATCTCATCATTTTACTGTTGAAATGGCTAGATGAAACCGGAAGTTCTATGATAACAGTTTCTTTTCTCGCACTTCTCTCTACTGGAACTCTCTTCCGGCTTCTTGCTTTCCAGCTAACTTTGATCTTTAAATGCAATTCGATATCTTTCCAGCTAACTTTTGTTCTGTCTCCTTGATCTTTAGTGGCTTTATTGCCTTCCATGCAGTGAAACGATTTTTAAAAAATGAATAATGAATGTAACGAACTCTACAAGAATTAGAACTGATAAGAGAGAATTGGTGCGACTTGTCATTCCCCCTTTACACAGCCTCTACATCCTTTTATATATATATATATATATATATATATATATATATATATATATATATATATATATATATATATATATATATATATATATATATATATATATATATATATATATATCACAGGATTATAACTCAGAATAACAGACTTGAATCTGATGCACTAACTCAAGTTGTTACTGTTACTGCTCTGTCTTAGTATAATAAGTAAGGCACGGTGGAGTAATGGATAGCGGCTTGGATTGAGGAATCGCAGAGCCGAGTTCGAATTCCAGTCGAATCCATTACATTCACTTACGTGCTAATACCCTTGGGAAAGGTATGAATCCTCTTCCTCCCCCTCCAGCTATGGGTCAAATAGCAGGACAGACAGGCTTCTATAGCCTTGGATAGCAACTAGTCTAGGAGAAGGACAACTCTGAATTCAAAACCGGCGGAGGGTCGTTTGGGAACCTTGTGGCATTCGGTGCACCAGGTCTCTGTATTCGTCCCTTCAAAGATCTTAGATGAGGGTGAATGGAGTCTCTCTGAGCCTTGGTTGGCAATCCATTTAGTGATGGTGTCACGATAAAAACACCCTTGATAGCCCTAGCGAAGCATCAAGAATTCAGCTATTTGACAAGATTATGAACTACACCAATCAAAGTATTGAAGATAAGGAATACTGGAAAGGTGTAGTGAGTTCAATCTCGGCTGAGGCCGCAAGATGATGATGATAGTATAATTTCTAGAAGCATTGAGACAACTCTGAATTCAAAACCTGCGGAGGGTCGTTTGAGGACCTTGTGGCACGTAGTGCATCGGGTCTCTGTATTCGGCCCTTCAAAAAGTGCGGATGGTTCTGCACAAAACCTTCTAATATAATCTCATGTGCTGCTGTCGGGCTTTCGATTCCTAAGAACTGATCTGCTTGAACCTCATACGTCGAATTCGACAGAAGTGTTGAATATATATATATATATATAACACATTGAGTGCTAGTACTCATAAAATAGTATCCAATGTATAATAACAGATGTATAATTCATATTAATAATAATTATACATTTTTTCCTCACCGGTAGGACAACTCTGAGTTTCATACACAATGAAATTGAATTCAGTCAGCGCCTAACGATTGCATTGTGCATGAAACTCAGGTTGTTCTACCGACGAGGGGACTATATATATATATATATATATATATATATATATATATATATATACATTAGTTAAAAGTGCCCTAAAACGATTTGAAATCTCGACTTAGTTTTTAGTTTTACACGACACAAAGCCACACTTGTAGTTCATCCCAGTGACGACCTAACTCGCAAGAATAATAACTACTTTGCTACTACTGGTACACTGCGAGTTGGTCATTCATCCCGGTAAAAACTGGTAGAAAGAAAAAGCGATGGGAAGATTGTGTTACACCAAGCTTCCAATTATCTTTAAAACTCGTATTCTAAATCCCGACTGTTTTTTAAACCGGGATCGAATACTGGTATAGCGACTGCCATGGTTTCACACCCACATACACTCCAAGTCCTTTTATTCGCCTACGATTGGCTAATAAATTACTACTACCTTTGTATAGGACAATTTAGCCATCGCAGTCGTTACTTTGAATCTTTTAATTCTGAGCATACTTACCTATTCTGTTTAGTACGAGTGTAGAGATTGGTTAATTTTTAACCAATCACATATTTTTAATGTAAGATCAGGTTTTTTCGCGGTTCCGTGGGAGCCTACCATTTTTCCTTAAAAAGGGGGACTTTTCGCAAGTCGCCAGTAAGATCCAGTAAGATCCCAGCCGTCAACACAAATCCACGATCTTACTTATCACATTCTAACGCACACACAGACAGAATTTCGTAACTACAAACTTACATTTTCTCTCTGTAACTTTTCCCAAGGACAATCAGCCAGAACTTTGTTGATTCAAACCAGTTTATTCACAACACATTTCAAGCAATTGTATTATTCGTGTTATTCATTCTTCACATGCAAACTTTGCTCTAACAATTATTTCGGAACATTTATCTCTCAAGGGAACTTTCTTCAAACAATTAATTACAAATCAATCTACAGTTAAAGAGAAACAACTTCCTTCTCTTTAATCTACATTGTGAAAACGATTTTATTTCATGCTTGTTGTATTTTATTCAATATATATTTTTTGGTTAACAAATTGGAGTAGTTGTTATTATTACTTGAATCCTGTACGTGGAAATATCATTAATATAAACACAGAGCCCCCTACGCTGGTAACTGCTGAAACTAATGGGAAATTTGAATCTTGTGCGTGTAATTTTTATTTATGTATTTTTTTTTAATACTTAGCGGCAAAATTTCTCAAAGCCGATTATTTCTGTAACTCCCCACCCGCCATCTGTCCGAATAATTGTACTGCCCGATTGCGTATGAGATTTAAACTAAATTTCAAATGCTAATTTTATGTATCCATTAAATAAAAACTGGACCTGTCTACCTGTCAGGTTAGATAAATCGGTTCCAGCCCAGATGAAAGCCTGAGTCTAGAAGAAATATTTTCATGGTATCAAAACCTTTCCTCTACTTGATTATTCTAACAATCGTACAATTTTTCTAAATCGCTTCCCTTTTGTCAGTTTCACCTTACATTGTCGTCACAAGCTAAAATACTTACCTTGTGTAGGGATCTGTCCCTGCGCTGGTAGTATCACGGCTACGACTAGCTTGGACCGGCTCTGACCAGCTTGGACCAGCTATGACAAGCCAAGACCAGCTATAACTGGCTTAAACCAGCTCTGACCAACTTGAACAAGCTCTGACCAGCTAAGACAAGCTATAACTAGCTTAGACCAGCTATGACCAGCTATGATTAGCTTAGACCAGCTCTGACCAGCTTGGACAATCTATGACCAGCTAAGACCAGCTAAGACCAGCGACCCGAGTGAAAACACTCGGGTCCCCACGTTAAAAACTGATCTTGTGTCACAACCCGACTCAGTGGGGGCTCAAGTAAATATACATTGTCATCACAAGCTGAAATATAGATCCTGAATTTCGTGTTTTTTTGGGGTTTTTTTTGTTTGTTTTTTTGTTTTTTTTATTTTATTTTATTTGATCTACCTCCTCCCCGTTTACGAACATTGTTTTTGTCATCTTGAGTTTATATTATACTTTCTGCTTTCTAACGCACCAGATATTTTTTTTTACACTCGATCCGATTTACTCAACTGATACTTTCTGAAGGTAACACTGTTGGGCGTAATTTTCATATATTTATTTCAGAACGCATGATTCTCCTTAAAAACGTTTTACAGCTGATGAAGGCATAAGTTATAAAGATGATTTCAGCAACAACGACCTTCTTAACAACCTCCATAGACAGGACGATAGTGACGATGAAATTAATTAATTTAAAGATTTAGCTGAAATTTCAAATGTTATCTTTAAATTTCAGAAGCTGAATGTTTCTAAATCTTATTTTATTCTGTATCTTCGATATTAGATTTTTTTATCTTTTTCTTCAATTGTCTTTGCTTTTTTTCTTTTTTTCTTTCCTGCATTTTAATTATTTTTCCATTTTTCTTTCAATTATTCTTTATTTCTGTTTCTAGTTTGACGATTTTCAGGTTTTTTTCCCCAATGTTTTTTCCCTTTATACTTTATTTCCTGTTTTGTTTACGGCTTTTTCTTTCTCCTTTTTTTAATTCCTAATTTTTCTCTCGATTTACGAATTTCTTTCCTATTTATATATAAAAAAAAAATCTTCTTTCGATCAGTCAGCTGTTTTTGCTTGTATTCAAATTTATTTTTTAATTACATTTTACTGTACAATAATTTTATACACATAACTTTTTTCAATTAGTAAAGTTTACATTCATTCCTGACCATTGACACTCCCATAGATTTTCAATGGATTTCTACAGTGAAGTATATTGCAATATCTTCCAGTTTCTTGCGGGAGCGGGTGAATATTCATTCTCCAATCTCCTGTGAGTCAGATTAAATAATGAAATGACATCAATTCATGAATTCAAGACAAATAATTATAAAACTATAATAAGACATGCTTGCCGAATTATCAATGATTTATTGGCGAAGTTAAATAGCAAATAAAAGAACTTTAGTTTTTTGAAATTGTTAAATATTTATACATAATTTTCAAGTGAAGTTTCTGAAGTAATAAACTACTCGCATGCCGTTAATATATTTAGTGTGTTGCAAGAAGTAAATAAAAAAATAGGTGTTGTCTCTTTCCTGGTAGACATATGATAAAAGAGTATGGGTTTGAAAAACTGTGCTGCCTTTAATTCTAAGTCAAGGGCGGTAATCCAACACATCAAATCATTACAATGCATTTCTATAGTAAACCACTGTTACGAAATGTTAGGCTGTCAGTAACGCTTGCTTGAATTGATCATCACTGATGACAATCCTTTTTACAACCTGTTTTCGGTGTAAACAACCGATTGACTGCTGATGCAAATAATTGAATTAAATTTTCAATCTGGGACTTAAACTTCAAATACTTCTACAGTAACTTCCAACAACGTTTACTGCAAAGGCAGTGGATTGACATGGATGAATGCTCCTCGATCGACTCCAAAAGCTGAGCTCTATGTAAATAAAGACAATATTATGCATATGGTGAAATGGTCGGGACATTATTTATTTAGACTTTTTAAAACGCAAGCAAATATTAAATGATCATTTATAAGTCCACAAGGTGCAACTTGTCCGTAAAAGTTTCGTCAAAAAGCGCCTTGCGCTCGTCAATAGAAAAACTGTTTTGCCCCGCCATGAAAACACAGCGGAGTTTACAGCAATAATAAAAGAAATTCGGAACTATTTATATTTTTATCTATTTTGAACTGCGGGTTGCACTACTAAAAAAAAGATTCAAGGTAATTTTTTCGCTTTAGGTACCACAGCTATTTTCATTACAGAATACCATATGCGTAATGAAATGGGAGAAAAAGTTGATTTATTTTTTCTTTGAAGAAAAGATTTCCTTTATAATTAAAAAAAATGATGTCTTGGTATAATATTATTATTAATGACAATGTGTATTTCTAACCTATTCATATGGAAATAAAAATCTATATTTATTTGTTAAATAAAAAACTATTATGTTTAAAAAAAAAATAAAGGATATTTACACGTATGATCTTCCTTAAAGAAAATCGCCAATCGGTTAAAAAGGTGAAAACGTTAGTTTCATCGAATGTTTACAAAATTCAAGAAACATTGTAGTTATTCCTTGTTTATGTATGTAGTTATATATGAGAGAATGTGTGAGTGAAGAAGTGAGAACGAAACAACATTTTAAAAAACGTTTTCCTTATCAAACCTCTTTAAATGAAGATATGCTGCCTGATTATACATATATATTATGTATGTATGGATATATATCTGTGTGTGTGTGTGTGTGTGTGTGTGAGACTATCATATGCAATTTCTGTTTTGAAGAACCAATTATAATGACGAATGTATCATCTTAACAACTAACTAATCGTAGTAGGTACCTCCAGCCATTTTTCACTACAGAAGACCATATGTGTAAGCTAAGTATATACCTTTGAATGGGGGAGAGGAGTGGGAGAAACGTTGATTTCTTTTCTCTCTTTTTTTTTGAGAAAAGATTTTTTCTACAATTTTTAAAAAATTGATGTCTTGGTAAAATATTATCACTGATGACAGTATGATTAACACGGGTCGCTCTGTGTGAATTATTTTTAATTTATTCATGTAAAATTTTTTAAAAATGTATATTTCTTCCAGAGAAAAAATTATGAATGTTTCCTATTTTAAAAGCAAAATATGTTAACACGTATGATCTTCCTTAGTGAAAATCGCCAATGGCTTAAAATAAGGTAAACCTTATTCTCACCTAAAGTTTACAAAATTCAAGAAACATTGTACTTAATCA
The DNA here is from genome assembly GCA_903632075.3 of Acanthosepion pharaonis. Classification (NCBI taxonomy): domain Eukaryota; kingdom Metazoa; phylum Mollusca; class Cephalopoda; order Sepiida; family Sepiidae; genus Acanthosepion; species Acanthosepion pharaonis. The sequence goes on along the minus strand of CAHIKZ030003885.1, from coordinate 123,283 downwards.
TTGTTATGTATGTGGTTATGTATGAGAAAATGTGTGAGTGAACAAGTGAGTGCGACACAAAACAAATTTTAAGAAACGTCATTTTTAGTTAGATGCCTACTTTGAACTTAAATTTCGGTTCTATTTTAAAGGTAGTGGAAGAAAGCCAACCCGAATTAAAAGAAAAATTAATTTCCGTATGTAAATAAACTTTTTAGGCTTTTTTAAAATATTGACACGTTTTTTTGTTTCTTTGTTTTTTTCGAGACGCTATTGTATACGAAAATGTAAACAATAAATTTAATAATCTATTTTAAATCCAATATTTGTCCTAGAGATGTGCTTCTAAGTCTATTTGTAAATTTAATGATTAAATAACTGGATTTTTAAAAAGTAATGCTTACTTGTACTTAATTTAATGATTAAATAACTGGATTTTTAAAAAGTAATGCTTACTTGTACTTAATTTAATGATTAAATAACTGGATTTTTAAAAAGTAATGCTTACTTGTACTTAATTTAATGATTAAATAATTGGATTTTTAAAAAGTAATGCTTACTTTTAATTTAATGATTAATTAACCGGATATTTTTTTTAAAGTAATGCTTACTTTTTACTTAGAACAGAATGAAAACAACGTTTTATTTACGGACGGTAATCTGTGAAGTCAAAGTATAAACAAAAAGACTTTTTCTACCCTGTCCGAAAAAGCGCGCGAAAAGTAAAAATGAAAGGTAAAGAAATACGGAAGGCCAGCAGAGCAACAATCAAGAATTTATTTATGTTTAAAAATAAATTTCCTTTATAAAACCAATAATTTAAAAATATTTTTTTTTAATTCTGTACACTTTTATGAAACTTCGGATAATGAATAAATTTGAAGGCATTAAGGCGCTATTTAAAAAAATATATAGTAATTTGCGTTCGATTTAGAAAAACATTTGAGAATAAATTTTAGAAAATTTACAAGATGAATTATTTTTTTATTTTTTTTTTGCGGATTATGAAATAGTTTCGTCGGAATTCTGAACATTTTATTGGTAGCAAGTTTAACAAATTATACAGGAAAAATAAGACAAAGACTTACTTTTAAAATAATAAAAACTAAAAATAGCAACTTCGGTTTAATTACTGAAGTAAGTATTGATTATTCTTATACTTGTAAATAAGTACAGAAAGAAAAAACAAACACCGGTGTGATAGCTCGGAAAGGATGCTTTCAAGACACAAAAACTAACTGAACGGGAGATATGAAATTAGATTCATTAATATCATACTCTTCCGATATTGGATAGTAGTCAGTCAAAGCGAGATATCAGAATTATGTCCTTTTTGTACACCCATACCAAAAAATAATCTAACAGTTGCTAACTGAAAAAAAAAAAAATAAAATAAAATTCTTCTAAAAAGGGTTCACACTCAAAAATAGAATTAAAAACTTTACATGTTTTGAATCTTGAAACATGTTTTTATTTACGAAAATAAATTATTGTGACAAACAACAACGGGATGGATTTCAAAATCGCACTGAAAAATTACAAATTTTTTTTAAAATAATTATTATAGATCGTTTCCTATAAAATCTAAATAAAAATAATGTTTTATTAAATTATACAAGCATAAATTCTCAAAAATTATTTTTTGAGTTTTATTGAATTATCTTTGGTAAAATGCGGGGGAGGGTCGTATGTCCATATTTGTTATTGCATAAATTCTTTTACTGAAATCAAATCCCATCTTCAGGGATCTTTCCTTATATAACTCTGTGACAAAAATTGCAGGAACAACCTCCAAATTAAAAAAAAAAACATATATCGAAAGATGGAAGGAAGCATACACCCACAAAAAAATTCCTAGTTAGTTTTGTAATAAAATAGCTATTTAGTAAAAAAAAAAAAACAATCATTAAGTACTGAAAATCTCGGTTGAATTGGATAATTCCCTTATTTTTGGTAAACGGGAGATAACGTCTAATTCCCCCCACACACACACACACAGACACACACTCGCGGACCACTTAACTTAAGTAGTGCCTAACATAAAATAATAAAAATAAAAAGTAATTAAATAACGGTTTCAATTTTCCCACAATTAAAATTTTATTTTAAACTTTGACTGACAATGACCTTATTAAGGCCACCATAAGAGAGCGGGAAATAGAAAGTGTGTGTGTCATTTAGAGACAAAATAGGTTGTAGGCCCCTTTTTTTTACGTAGTGTTTATTCAGCAATAAAAGAAAACAAAGTCGTGTCGATTTATTTGGGATTATGTGCACTACGTTCAAACAAAGCCACGTGTCATGACGGCAATAGTGTCGCCCGAACTGAAAAATCTGTACACAGACCTGCATTTAAAACACGACTGAGAAAGCACTTTGGGAGAATTTGTTTTATCATTGTAAATAACGATGTTGAACAGAAGGAATCATTGCAGTAGATTCCGTTTAAGCGAAACACAGTCGGGCCACGAATTTTGGTCTCTAGAAGCAGTGAATGTGGATGTGAAAGGTGAAAAAATGAAATACATTTTATCTTTATGAATGGTAAAGTAAAGTTAGTCTTACTAGACGGCTATTTAAATAAATCGATGCTTCAACCATCCGGAATTCACTGTACTAACAACAAACCATTTCAGGAATTTTTTTATCCCTCAGTCTTTTTTTGTTTTTTTTGTTTGTTTTTTTTTTTTGGTGGTGGGGGGGGTAAACATTTAAAAAAATTCTTTTTAATTAAAAGAAAGAAAAAGTAACATTTTCTTTTGACATGATTGTGATCATGTTGTCAAAACAATCTCTTTTTTTCTTTCCTTTGCTTTTTTCTTTCCTTTGCTTTTTTCTTTCTTTTGCTTTTTTTCTTTCTTTTGCTTTTTTTTCTTTTGCTTTTTTCTTTCTTTTGCTTTTTTTCTTTCTTTTGCTTTTTTCTTTCTGTTGCTTTTTTCTTTCCTTTGCTTTTTTTTTTCTTTTGATTTTTTTTTTCTTTTCTTTTTTCTTTTCTTTCTTTTGCTTTTTTTCTTTCCTTTGCTTTTTTCTTTCTTTTGCTTTTTTCTTTTTACTTTTTCTTTTTTTTCTTTTTCTTTCTTTGCTTTTTCTTTCCTTTTTTTTTTTTTTTTTGCTTTTTTTTTCTTTCCTTTCTTTTTTTTTCTTTCCTTTGCTTTTTTTCTTTCCTTTGCTTTTTCTTTTTTTTTTTCTTTTTGCTTTTTTTCTTTCTTTTTTTTTTCTTTCTTTTTTTTTTTTCTTTCCTTTGCTTTTTTTTTTTTTCTTTCTTTCTTTTTTTCTTTTTTTCTTTGCTTTTTTTCTTTCCTTT
>CAHIKZ030003885.1:42500-115000 GCA_903632075.3 Acanthosepion pharaonis | reverse complement strand
TTTTTCTTTCAATTCTTTCCTTTTTTTCTTTTTGCATTTTCTTTCTTTCTTTTTTCTTTCTTTTGCTTTTCTTTCCTTTTTTTCTTTTTTTTTTTTTTCTTTCTTTTGCTTTTTCTTTCTTTTTTTTTTTTTTTTGTTTTTTCTTTCCTTTTGGGAAAAATTCTTTTATTTTTTTAACCAAATTTGTTTTTTTTCTTTTGCTTTTTCTTTCTTTGTCCCTCTTTCTCTCTTTTTTTTTTCTATTGCTTTTTTCTTTCTTTTGCTTTTTCTTTTTTTGCTTTTTTTTTTCTTTTTTTTTTTTTTTTTTTCTTTTTTCTTTCTTTTAAATTCTTTCTTTCCTTTGCTTTTTTTTTTTTGATCTTTTTAATTTTTTTTTTTTTCTTTCTATCCTTTTTTTCCTTTGCTTTTTCTTTTTTCTTTCTTTTCTTTCTTCTTTTGCTTTCTTTTCTTTCTTTTGAATTCTATGTTTTTTTTCTTTCCTTTCTTTCTTTTTCCAGTCTCTTTTTTTTTTCTTTTGCTTCTTTAATTTTTTTTTTTCTTTTCTTTTTTTTTTTCTTTTTTTTTTTCTTTCTTTCTTTTAATTTTTTTTTCTTTTGCTTTCTTTCTTTCTTTCCTTAATCTTTCTTTTTCTTTTCATATTTTCTTTTAATTTAAATTCTTTTTTGCTTTTTTCTTTCTTTTTTTTTTTCTTTCTTTTTGCTTTTTTCTTTCCTTTACTTTTTTCTCTTCTTTTGCTTTTTTTCTTTTCCTTTGCTTTTTTTTTTCTTTTTTCTTTTTCTTTCTTTTTTCAAGACTTTTAGCTTTCTTTTTTTCTTTCCTTTATTTTTTAAATTCTTTCTTTTTTTCTTTTTTTTCTTTTTTCTTTCTTTTGTCTTTTTTTCTTTCTTTTTTTTTTTCTTTTTGTTCTTTTTTTCTTTTTAACAAATAAATTTTTTCTTTTTTTTTTTTTTTTTTTCTTTCCTTTTTCATTCTTTCTTTTTGTTTTTCTTTCTTTTTTCTTTTTTTTTTTTTTCTTTCCTTTCTTTTTTTTCTTTCTTTCTTTTTTTTCTTTCTTTTGCTTTTTTTCTTTCCTTTGCTTTTTCTTTCTTTTTTTTTTCTCCTTTGCTTTTTCTTTCTTTTTTTTTTCTCCTTTGCTTTTTCTTTCTTTTTTTTTTCTTTCTTTCTTTTTTTTTCTTTTCTTTTTTATTCCTTTTTTTTTTTTTCTTTTTTTTCTTTTTTCTTTCTCCTTTTTTTCTTTCTTTTTTTTCTTTTGCTTTTTCTTTTTTTTTTCTTTTTTTTTCTTTCTTTTTTTTTTTTCTTTCTTTTTTCTTTTTTTTTTTTTTCTTTCTTTTTTCTTTTTTTCTTTCATTTGCTTTTTTTTTTCCTTTTTTTTTTTCCTTTGCTTTTTCTTTCCTTCTTTTCAAAAAATTTCTTTTGCTTTTTTTCTTTCTTTTTTTTTTTTTTCCTTTTTTTTCTTTCTTTCTTTTTTTTTTTCCTTTTTTTTTTTTCTTTTTTTTTCTTCTTTAATTTCTTTTTTATTTTTTCTTTCCTTTTTTTTTCTTTCTTTTTTTTCTTTCTTTTGCTTTTTCTTTCTGTTGCTTTTTTTTTTTTTTTTTCTTTCATTTTTTTTTCTTTCTTTTTTTTTTTTCCTTTTTTTTTTTTTTCTTTTGTTTTTTTTTGTTTCCTTTTCTTTTTTTTTCTGTTGCTTTTTCTTTCTTTTTTTTTTTTTTCTTTCTTTCTTTTTCTTTCTTTTGCTTTTTTTCTTTCTTTTTTTTTTTCTTTCTGTTGCTTTTTTCTTTCTTTTGCTTTTTTTTTCTTTCTTTTGCTTTTTTTCTTTCCTTTGCTTTTTTCTTTCCTTTGCTTTTTTCTTTCCTTTGCTTTTTTTTTCCTTTTTTAATTCTTTTTTTTTTTTCCTTTCTTTTTTTTTTCCTTTCTATTTTTTTCTTCCTTTGATTTTTTCTTTCCTTTGCTTTTTTCTTTCTTTTGCTTTTTTCTTTCTCTTCCTTTTTTCTTTCTTTTGCTTTTTTTCTTAATAAAACCAAGAATAAAACAGGAATAAATAAAAAATAAAATGTTATTTTTGTTATCATAAAACTAAACATCTATTCATGCAACTAAATATTCCATTAACTCTGAAATAATCCATATTATAAAAGTACTAATTCTACGCCCGTCACCAATTGTCTGCGTACGATTTACACACGTGCTTGTGTCATTTAATACGCATAAAATTTTACTAAGTTGAAATTAAGACACTGAAATGATAAATTGCCTTCCCACACAGTCTGGACATCCTGTACCCAGAGCAGAGCAATAAAAACATAAATCTGCTGATAAGAAGTAAAACAAATCTTATTTTTGTAAACACTAAAAACATCAGATTTTATTTAAGTTTTCGTAAATTATTCGATAAAATGCTTCTTTTTTTTCTTTTTTTTTTTCTTAATTTTGTAGAAATATTTTTGGTCTGCCATAGAATTAATATATACATGCGCACACGCAAATGTACATATCCACACACACACACACACACACACACACACACACACACACACACACACACACACACACAAAGAAACAATCAATGAAATTGAAAAATGAAGTAGCGTAGCCAAAGGCGGGAAACGCCACGGACGACGCTTTTATGGGGGTGGCATTTCTGGGTCTTCATGTTGTTGAAATAAAATTGGTTTTAATGTCGGGACATTACTCACAATGGAAGGACCCTTTCGGTTTTGAGTAACTAAAACTATGACATGTATTTAAGCGATTGTTACCTCAGGCGGACAATAAATATTATCCAATGATGTATTCGCGGCTGTGTTATCATTGTTGACAAGTTGAAAACTGTAAAACAAACCCAGAATGCGTTTTTTGTTTTGTTTTTTTTGTTGTTTTTTTTTGGGGTGGGGGTATTAATACCGCAGTACCTCTGTGCGTCGAAGATATATCTTGGTTGTTAGAGGCGAATATGAAATGTGATAGATCCTGATCTAGCATCTAGTCTACAGTCGCTTTCTCACAGACGTGCCGTGGCTTCCCTCTGACTCTTCTACAAGTATTTTCACGGCAACTCTTCCAACGACCTACTTTCGCTGGTTCCCAGACAGCATGAATTTAAGTGAGCTACTAGGTTGGCATCTCGGTCCCACCTTTTCACTGTTGAGACAATTAAAGGTAACCGTCTCTTCTACTCAAACAGCTTCTTCTCTCGTACTTCCCGTCTGTGGAACTCCCTTCCCCTTGCTTGCTTCCTCGATAACTATAATCTTCAAATATTCAAGTGTAATGTCAATCGACATCTTCTGATACCTTAATCTTGTTTTCCCCGTCCTTCTCTGTATCCTTTCCTCAAACACGCCATCTTTACTCTTGTTCTCAATGCTCTGAAACCACTTGCGTGCTAGTGGCACTCTCGCCTTTCTTGGGGTGAATTGCTTTAATATATATAGGCACGGTGGAGTAATGAATAGCGGCTTGGATTGAGGAATCGCAGAGCCGAGTTCGAATTCCAGTCGAATCCATTACATTCACTTACGTGCTAATACCCTTGGGAAAGGTATGAATCCTCTTCTTCTCCCTCCAGCTATGGGTAAAATAGCAGGACAGACTGGGTTCTATAGCCTTGGATGGCAACTGGTCTAGGAGAAGGACAACTCTGAATTCAAAACCTGCGGAGGGTCGTTTGGGAACCTTGTGGCACTTAGTGCACCAGGTCTCTGTATTCGTCCCTTCAAAAAGTGGCTCGGAAATGCCCACGTTAAAAGGCCTTGTGCCACATGACGCCCTCGTGGGGGGACGACTAAATATAGTCCCTTCAAAAAGTGTGGATGGTCCTGCACGAAACCTTCACCACTATAATCAAATCTCATGTGCCGTTGTCGGGCTGTCGGTTTCCTGGAAACTGATCTGCTTGACCCTCATACGTCGAATTCAACGGGAGAGTCGACTATATATATATATATATATATATATATATATATATATATAAATTTTCCTTGAAGTTATTTTCTTTGACGGAAGTTAGTTTGAGGGTATGTTTTGCTCTATTTTTCGATTTAGAGGCTTGTTAACATTCTAGCTACGCCATTAGAGAAATATGTTGCAAGAGCTAATTCCATTTTCTACTTAGCAACAACAACCCCTGAGTAAGAGGAAAAGTTATAAATAGTCCTTTGAAGTAATTTTATGTTTCCTTCTGTATTTACACTGAACATATTTTCTAATAAATGTAATATTTTAAATGGACAAACAATTTAGATCTTGTTATCAGTTAATAGACAGGGGCCGAACTAGTTTGTATAATGGCTGATTGCTTACTTCCGGCTATGCTTATCTGTTGGAGTGGCGTGTTAATCTCTGTTGCAGACGACTGAGCAGGCACATTTGTGTTTGTTCAACATCCAGAGAGTCAACCTGTAGTTAAACTACAACTATGCCAGAACGCTTCTACATTCGGTCACGATGACTTGTGGCTTCGTGTTAGCACAACCATCGGTACCTTCAGAAGAGTTTCATCTAATTCAATCACTAGGTTTAGTATGATCTTGCCTCAACCCGTTGTATGATTTTCAATTAGCATATATTAGCAAGAAGTCGCCTTTCTACAAATCGAGCATATTGAGGTTCGAACCCACCAACCGCCGCCAACAAATAATTTGCATAACAAACAGCAAATTAGATATCTCGCTATACATCCCAAAAGATGATGATGCTTTATTTACAAAAGCAACAGCGTGTGTGTGAGTAGAGATTAGTGAAGAAGAGGTTTTGTACGTATCTAGATGTCACTTTTCGACAATCCCTCACGGCCCTGACTGACTGATAGAGGATCCCTTGAGGTGAGTGGCTAGACCAAGTTTCAATAATTTTAAAACAAATAGAAAATTTTGGTAAATTTGCAGATTAAGCCCCGGAAACCAATTGTAATGACAATTTCCATTCTTATTCCGAAAATAACAAAAGTTTACGGAAGAAAAACGTTCAGGGGTCATCTACAATATGTTCGGCCTCATTCGCGTCGCGGTTACAGCCCGGCAGCCGTTACTGACTTTGTTTACATAAGTTTGCCTCGAGAAGTAATGCGCGGGAGCGTTGTCTAGATTAACTTTAAATTAAATTTCGCGAATTGCGCATTGATCAAGACTAGTAAGAAGATAGAAAAAAGCCGTTAACTAAGTAAGCTTCCGTGCATTACTACTCGAAGCAAACGTATGCAAACAACGCCAGTAATGGTAGCCGGGCTAGACTAATGCCGAGTAAGGCTGAACTTATATTGTCGATAACACCTAAACGATTTTCTTCCGCAAACTTTTATTGTTATTTTGGAATTAATCAGGCAATTTCACACCAGAATAGAAATTTTCATTGCAATTGGTTTCCGGGGCTTAATCTGCAAATTTACCAAAATTTTTAAATGGAGTCTCTGAAAGAGAGAAGCTCATGAATTTACATTTATGTTGTAGCATACAGACCATAATGGGCATGTCCCCATTAACAGAAATACAATAGTAAATACTGTATGTTGGTCTGCAGTTGAAGGGCCCACATTAAGTTCGGCCTTGTGCCACATCCGACCACGTGTGGCGGTCGTTAGATATCCTGGAGTTGGAGATTCGTCTCCAGCTGTGCTGGTCAAACTTTCTGCCTCCGGGTAGAGAGGATCCCCAGACGAGGCTATGTCGAAGGGCAGAGTCTCGTCTAGGAAACAGCTACCCGACACCATTTTAAACGGGGTCTACTGGAAAATTTTGGCCGAGCCTACAAGCTCAGATACTCCCACATTAAATTCAGCGTTGTGCCACATCTGACTGCGTGGGGCGGTTGGTAGATATCCTGCAATTGAAGATTCATTGTGGAATTCACTTGACTCACATCCAACAGTTGACTATTTCTTCTACGCGCCGCTGACGAATCTTATATATGTTGTTCGTGTCCTAAGTATTATCGTTCATTACCAACCTTCGTGTGATTATTCTATTCAGTAACATTCCCCTGGTTACAACATTTTGGCGACGAGGATTAGCCAAAATTATAACAATTTATTTACTCTGTTCTTTATTAACGTCCCATATTAATTTTTATGGGTCTACTGCATAGAAATGGCAATAGATCAGTAAAAATCAACTAGATATAGTAGGTTATCAGTTATAATGAAGTGTATGACTGTTGAAACAGATTAGTTTGATTTGGCCTTGTTAGTTAGATAGACCACCATAAGAGGGTTATAAAACAAGAAAATCAAATTGTAAAGTGAAACAACAAATTTATATACATATAAATCAATTAAGGTATTTACAAATAAAATGAATGTATTTTGGTTGATACAAAGTCGTCAAAATGTTCGTAGTATTCCTTGCAAAAATGAGTTTGTTTGTGCGTAGGCAGGAACGTATGTGTGGATGTATGTATGAGCGTTATCGAAGGGTAAGAATGTTTTTGAAGTAATCGTTTAGTCTTAAAATGTTCCGTTCGTTTATCAAGTATAAAAGAGATGAGGGAGAAAGGCAGAGATCATAATAACGATCGCTTGACGTTTGTCAAGGAACGTATTAATACGCTCGTCTCCTCTCTGGTGACAGGTGAACTTGCCCGTCTCTTGTTTTGTTTGTGGGGCTTGAAAAGGTAATTCGGGCCTTTCCATTGGACGTCGAACATACTTCGCGTCGGCTCACGAAAGGTCCGTAAAAAAATTTGTTTCTTAGAATTGAAGATTATTTGAATTTTGTTTTTAAATGTTTCCTAGTTTTCTATTGGCCGAAAAACATTTCGCATCAAGGTGTGAAATTTCACGAGTTTTTTTGGATTAGCTTTTGCGTGTGTGTCAAGCAAAGTTTGTAAATTCGAGTCTTTTTAATTTCTAACCAAATCAATGAGCCAGTGCTTAGCATTTGAATTTTAAATCTCGATCTTGTTTTGTTCACTACAGACTTTCTTTTGTCGGTGAAAAATGTTAATTCAGCAACGCTCTCAACACAGGCGGTTACATTTTTTTTTTTTTTTTTTACATACGCGGAGATGATCTTCAATCAGTGCTTTGCTAAGCAAAGAAATTCATATCCCACTGAAAACAACAATAGCCTGACTTAGATATGTGTCTACAATATACGTCATTTTCTTCAATGAGTTGCCTGAAGTCATGATTCACTGAAAATATAGTTTTCTTATTTCCAATGCATGTCTATTATAACTATTTCTATTTCAAATCAATATCATCTGACAATATTTCCCCACAAAAATTTTTTTCTCCCACTCATTATATTACCACTTGTAAATGACCAGGAAGAAATTAAATCTATTTACTTTTGCGCTATAATTTCACATGAGCTGTGTCACTGACAATGAAACTTGATGCACGTGAATAATGACAACAACCAATTTTTCGTCGAGAGTAAAATCTTGTAAAATAGACATTTCTTTTTTTTTTTTTTTTTTTTTTTTTGGCATGATACCCTGTCGGCTGGATGTTCAGAATAAGCCGACTGCAACTCTGATCAGGAGGTTTTGAGGAGTGTGGAACCACCTCTTAATTTCTGGTGTTCCCAGGTCCATCCTGACCCGGGATGGTGCCATGGGTAAATCGTTGACCCCCAAACTGGGGTCAAAGCACTATGAAAGTGTAAAAAATAGGTTTTAATACCAGCAATACATTTTTGGAAAAAATATTACCAGCAATAAAAATCTTGCCGACATTAAATAACCCATTGAGGTTGATATGCCATTAGATAGATAGATAGATAGATAGATAGATAGATAGATAGATAGATAGATAGATAGATAGATAAAATATTACCAGCAATAAAAATCTTGTCGGCATTAAATAACCCATTGAAGTTGATATGCCGTAAAACAAACCAAACCAAATCTCTTTGGCATGAGACGTGAAGGGAATTTTATTGTTTTGTTTTATTAGGTAAACAGTTCAACATGCAAAGGAATCATTTTTTCTACCAATCGAGAACAGCGCTTGAATTCGTAAAGTTGAGGTAACATAGTGTAAAACTGAGCAAAACCATCACCGTAAAGCTATTAATAGAAAAGACACAGAGAAGCCTCTCTACGGAAGTAGGGAAGTAACTGAAACCGTGATGCCAGGTCAGGATCGATAACGTTGCAGATTCTTCTTTGGATGTTGTCAAGAATCTCTAAACATAGCAGAGACATCAGACCTGACTTGGTATCAATATTCGATGTACGGACGAATGGTAGACTTTTGAATGTGTAAGATAGATTCTCGGGATAAAAACTGTCTGGAACGACACAGTAAACCAGATTTCCTAGCAGCAGACTTAGCAATTGATTCGATATAATCGTTCCACTTTAATCTCAGTGGAAAACATGAAACGTGATGGAATATCTTCCATCAGTAAAGGTTTCTAAAAAACTTTTTAAAGAGAGCAGTTTTGTTTTGGACATGTTCAAATTAATTCTTATAGCATTTGTCACTGTCGCTTCCATTAAGCGACTTTTGTTATAATTAATTTAATATTGTTTTTAAAATAATATTTACTTTTTTGCAGCTTATTATTCTACTGTTAATATTACGGTTCTAACATACGTTGCTTCTGGTTCAATGACTTCAACTGGCTTTGTAGATCATTTAAAACATGCAAGGGGTTTTATTTTGGTGGGCACTTCTTAAGTCTCTTTGCTTTCAATTCGTAAACCGGGACGAGCAATCTTGCCAAAACTTGACTGAGAGAAATTCTGAGAATAGCCATACCCAGCTGGTCGATCAGAAAAAGCCTTCAATTAGAATGGAGCAAAAACAGCATCATATTTGGATGTGACAGAGTCTATCTTCTTCAATTATTTAATGTACTTTCATTAAAAATCATTTTGAATTAATTATAACAGAAGTAATCTGTATTTATTCAATCGAAGTTAGCCGAGAACGTGAAGGGGTAAAACAGGCAACATGAAGACCCACTTCAGACCAGAATTATTTTGGCGTTTTTGAAATTCAATTTGTCAGTGTGCTACTAGGGATGTAAAAGAGGATACATTTATAAAGCAATTGTTAAGTTTCATGAAAATTGGTTGAAAGATTAACGAAAAATAAGAAAGAAACCAGTAAAAATTGCCTTTTTTCGCTATTTACGCGGGTTTTCACTCTATGAGTGGCCTCAATTAACAAGTTAAATGACTGTTAAACAATCAACTTAATGTTGGCTACATTTGAATAAAGTTTGTATTAGATTGCTTGAAAATTTAGGGAGTTTTTAGTTTTAAAATTTGTGTTGAAATCGATTTTTCGTTTTTCACAGTTTTTCGCTAAACGCGATGGCTTAGAAATAAAAATGAGGTATTGTTGAGCTCGTTATGATGTAAGTAACCTACATACTGAGTTTGAACGAAATCGGAGGAAAAAAGTTGAACTTATCGATTTTTGATCGGCTTTATCGATTATTGATTCTTTAAAAATTATCGATGTTTTACACTAAGACCCTATCTCTTACATTGTACAATGTATGTGCCAAGTTTGGTCAAAATCGGTTGGATGGAACTCGTGTAAAATGGTATCACACAGACATACAGACACACAAAAATCCTCCGTTTTATATATATAGATTGTTCACTTAATATAAGGCTCAGGGGCCACTATAATAGAGGGTACCTGAATGGGTTTATTTTATGGATGTAAGAATTGCGTTATGATTATGAGGATGTATGATAGATAATAGTTGACTCTAGATTTAGGGGATGATTTTAACTTTATGGTTCATTTTACATTCAACACAATAAAAAAATCAAGAGTAGAATCACATTGAATAAATTTATTATTATTATTATTTGATATTATTTGATATTATTTGATATCTTCTTCAATTCTAAGATGCTTCGACCGGTTGATGATGATTATATCTCATCTCCTACCTGCAGACACAACATTTTCATCAGCACATGAGCTATTCCAAGCGGTTCTGCCACCTGCGCACTCCCAATTATGTCAGGCATCTTCAAGGCGTCTTGCGTAGAAGAAAGATTCCGGGAAATAATCCCGATTGCGCCAACCACAAAATTATTATTTTCTCAGATAAGATCTTCACATCTGATACTTAATGCATGGATAGCTAGCCACAGTCAACAGCTTTAGGTATCATGTAAATTTTCTGTTTTTATTTGTTTTTGTTTTTTGTTTTTTTTTGTTTTTTTTTTTGTTTTTTGTTTTTTTTAATCGTTCCACTGGGTAATCAATTATGTATTCATCAGTTCTCCGGATTGTTATTGCAGTTTCGAAAAGACTTCGTCTTCACAAAAGTTCCACTGAGTAATTAATGACATTTTCAGCAAGGCGATAATGCCACTAAAACGCAAGGAGTTAGTGAGAATGAAAGGAAATGAGAAAACGTTTAGTTGCTTTTAAATTTCTGAATATCGTAGATTACAAAGAAGCAAGAAGCTGAAAAAGAATTCCACAGGTGAGTGGTATGAGAAAAGAAACTATTAGAATAGAACTTACGGTTGCTATTCTAACTGTTCATCGCTTTCAAGATTATTCTTCCCTATCCTAAGGGTCTTTCTTTCTGTAACAGTTCCACTGGGCAATCAGTGCCAATTTTCTTTATCCATGTCATTATTCTGCCAGATAAGGTACCAATTCTACCAATAACAAATGGTATGATTGTGATCTATTTCCAAAACCTTGAGGGTTCAAAGTTCAATGGATCATAGTTGGTTACTTTCCCTTCTCCATTTTGCTCTTTTCTACTATCAAAAGGACACGATGGATCAATAATTAACCCTTGTATTTTATCTTCCACCAATATGTCAAGTTTGTTTGACTCTAGCTTCTTATACTGATAACTATAAAAAAAATTTAAAAAAACAGTTTTCAATTACTATGAAAGAAGAATGTTTTATTGCGCTAATCGAATATTATGTATGCATTAATCGAATTTTGATATATAAAAATTTTGGCACACTAATCGAAAACGCCTTAATCGAGGGATTCCCGTATTGAAAAATATATTAAAAAATAGCTTACACTGGAGATTTTGAATAATAGCAAGCCTCTCCAATATTCATGCTGATTAATCTGTCTCCAAAACAATAATAAACTTTTTTCAACTACCATTGCAATTATTTACATTATTCGGACTATTGTCACCATATTTATTACAACGTTTCGGCCGTTGTACGCCCCGGCCTTCTTCAGGTGGTTCGAATATCGAACTGAACCCTTTATTTCGCTCACTGGGGTAGACTGTTCTAGTTCCACGTGCCATGTTTAATTGATGTCAGTTATCAGTTATCTCTTGTTAACTCCCCTCCTGAAAGTTCTCCACTGCCTTAACCGGCTATTGAATTCACACTCTTTGTCACTGAATCTAACTAACGCCTTTATCCACTGTGCCATGTGCCAGTTCGACATTCCAACCACCTGAAGAAGGCCGGAGCGTACAACGGCCGAAACGTTGTAATAAATATGGCAAAAAAGATGAGGACAATAGTCCGAATAATGTAAATAATGTACATAATACCTCATCTCAGAAATATAAACAGATATCATTGCAATATCCACATATTCAGTAATTAATGCATGGAAACCAGTAAGCTATTTACCGTAAATCCTCATGTATAATACGCATTTTTTTCTAAAAAATAAGCAAAATCAGGGATGCGTATTATGCACAGCTAAAAAATCTTTAAAAATATTGCCGTAAAATAAAATAAGAATTATCATAAAACTAAATTAGAATAATATTATTCTATGTTTAAAACCATTTTTTTAATAAGAGTAGGAAACGCTGGCCGTAATGGAATTAGAGAGGTACAATCTGTATGGTTTGATTATTGGTTTAGGGGTGCGTATTATGCGTGAGTAGAAGCATTTTTCAGCGCAATTTTAGGTATGCGTATTATGGATGAAGGTGTATTATACATGGGGAATTATCAGTTCTTCGGATTATTTTTGCCGTTCCGAAAAGATTTCGTCTTTCCAAAAGTTTCACTGCGTAATCAATACCAATTTTCTTTATTCTGTCAGTCCCCGTAGCAAGAACACCAAGGAGAATTGGTATAATTTAGATCATCTTCCATCTTCCAAAGCCTTGAAGAGTTCAAACTTCAGTTAATTACGTTCTCTTCTTTCTGTTTTATTCTTGTATCAAAACGACACCATGGATAAATGTTTAACCCTCGTTTTTTTTTGTTTTTTTATTAATTTTATCGTTCACCAATATTCTTCTTATTATTATTATTATTATTTTTAGTAGTAGTATTCTTATTCTTATTCTTATTCTTATTCTTATTCTTATACTTCTTCTTCTTCTTCTTATTATTATTATTATTATTATTATTATTATTATTATTATTATTTTTATTATCTTTATTCTTATTCTTCTTATTCTTAGTGGCGTTGTTTTTAATTACTTGCCTATGTTTCAAATCATTTCATAATGTTCGTGATTTTCCTACTTTTTTAAAGAATTTTATTTAATTTATTTTTCTATTTTTCTCGTTTCAGTTTCGATCGCTTCAAGCCATTTCATCAATCGACAAAATTCAATATGAATGTGACCTTCTTAAATTTTTTGCTCTGTCTTTGTCTCAAAATTTTGCGTGTTCAAACTTCAGTGGATCGTAGTTAATTACTTTCTCTTCTTTTGGCTTTATCTTTGCATCAAAAGGACACAATGGATCAATTTTTTTTTAATCATTTCACGCTAAGCAAAGCGATAATGCCACTAAGTCGCAAGGGGTTACTGCGAAAGAGAATGAGAGGACTTCAGCGAGGAGAAAGGACAATAAAAGGAATAGGATTCAGGAAAACAGAAGATGGCAATTGCAGTTGCTTTCATTTTTTTTTAAGATCGCAGGTTGCAGTGAAGCAAGAAATCGGAAGAGTGTGCCACAGGAGAGAAAAGAAACTATCAGAATAGAACTTGCGGTTACATCTCGCTATTTCAACAATAAAACTATGAGATCTAATTGCCAATCTAGTAGTACGTTTAAATTCATGTGGACGAGGCACCAAAGAGGAAATCCCATCAAGACAATTGCCATGAAAATATTTGCAGAAAAGATACATGGAAGCCATGTTACGTCGGTGAGAAAGTAACTGAAGTTATGATTAATTGTTATTATTATTATTATTATTATTATTATTGTTAGAAATACCTATGAAAATACCTCCGGTTTTCCTATTTTAATTTTCAGATGAATCTTAATTTTTAAGTTCATGATTAAATGAGTTTACGACAATAAAATATCCATATTTTTTTTAAATACTTTCATGGTAACTGCTCCGATGAGCCGCTTTCGCTGGTTCCAAAACTTCATGAATTTAAGCGTTCTACTAGGCTGGCATCTCACTCACACCCTTTCATTGTCGAAACTGTTAAATATAGCCGTCTCTTCTACTCCAATACCTTCATGTCTTGCACCTCTCGCCTGTGGAGCTCCCTCCATTCTTCCTGTTTCCCTGATAGCTATAATCTCCAACTATTCAAATGTAATGTCAATCGACGTCTCCAGATGCCTTGCTCTATCCCCCTATCCTCTTCATCCTTTCCTCTATCACTCCTATTTGCTCTAACTCCAACTCTCTGTAACCCTTTGCGTGCTAGTGGCTTCCCGCCTTGCTTGGGGTGAAACGCTATTATATATATATATATATATATATATATATATATATATATATAAACCTAGTGAGCCAGACAAACCTACCCAGGTTTCACCTAAACGGATTGTCAGGGAAAACCGACTCGGGGCTTTTTCTTTGGGCTTCAAACCTGTATCTGTGTAATTTTTTTTCGACAGACTTTCATGTTTCCAGCTCGTTCTTTTTTTAAAACCTTTTTTTCCCTCGAGATTGATTTGATCATTGGCAAATCAAAAATTCGAGGGTTTTTCGAAACGAGTATAGTTTATATATATATATATATATATATATATATATATATATATATATATTATATATATACCTATCGGACCGTTAATTATTTGTGTTTAACAACTTATTCCAATAACAGTCATAAATCCGTATTGACTGGTATTAGCAGAGCGTAACGGCTGTGTTAACCAAGAAAGTGACAAGCAGAATTATCATTATTATTATTATTATTAATGTATTTATTTGTGATGATTTTCGATGCTCAGTTATTGATTCTCCTTCTTAAAATTCTTCAATTCATAAGGTTTAAACTGTTATATATTTTGTTCGAATTATCAAAGAACTTCCGGGATGGGCTAACCCCAAAACCCAATGAAATTGTTTGCCTGATCGTAAAGAACAAATCACTCCAAACTTTTTTTCAGAACATCAAAGCAATGACTTATTTCATATGAATATTACTAATTAATAAAATAACTGGACACAACAGAAGGATACTGAGAATTCCATGGATTGAGTGACTCAGCAGCAAGAAGATCTTTAAGAAAATGGCAACAGAAAGAACACTTCTACTCAAAACCAGGAAAAGACAGCTGGAATTCCTTGGACACATAATGAGGAAGGAGGGCTTGGAGAACTCACGGAGCATATTGAGGAGACGAGAGATAGGAGAAGGCAGCGAGCCATTTACCTGACGTGAATGGATAGTGGAACAGGGTGGATCGTTAGCCTTAGAGAAGGAGAAAAACTGCTAAGAGCCACAAGGGATAGGAAGTCGTGAGGGGCCATAATCACCTATGTCCTAAATGGACACGGCACATAGAAGAAGAATGAAATAATTCGCGTTTATTTGGCTGGAGCATCTAGCTCGTATCATATCTTTTATATAGTTCGTATAAATATCGATCTTGAAAGAGAAGCAAATAATATTATGATGTCTAATTTTCAGCGCCATCAGCAACACGACTACACCGAAAATTTACTACTCTACGCGTATATTAAAAAGTAGCTAAAGAAATAAAACCTGACCGAAGATAAATTCGTAATAATGTCGAAGTGCCCCTACATGTAATGTATGCATATTGTGACTGCATTCAGACATGACTGATGATTTATTATTATTATTATTATTTTCTGATGTAATGAATATGCATACACCTGGGATCCTCCTTACAGTAATATGATTGGCTGGTGTCAGCCATAAATACAGACTGATGTGGAGGTACGCAGGACGCCTATAGTCTTCGCCTATTGCATACGCCTATTGCCTACTACTACGACGAGGACCAGTCTATTGCGTTTACCTGCTAGATTGTCCTACTTGCAAATCTCTGTCCAGTTTTTGGAATGAGTCCTTGGCCATCCCAATACGTCTACGGATCTCAGTGTCGCATTTACCGTCCTCTGTCAGAACGCTTCCCAGATATTTATACTTCGGGGTCTGCTTGAATCTAGTGTTCCCGACCTGCAAATCGCATTTCGGGCTCATCCTTTTACTGATGATCAAGCATTCTGTTTTCTTGTAGTTTATGCTTAGTCCCTTCTTTCCGTTGCTACCTTCTGTAGGAGGTTTTGTAATTTCTTTTCCCTGTCTGCTATCAGTACTGCGTCATCTGCGTATCTTATGTTGTTAAGATTGTGGCCGCCAAATCTGTTTGTCCATTTAAAATACAACATTTATTAGAAAATATATCCGGTTTAAATACAGGAGTTATAAGGATGATTTCGGCTAATTGCCTTTTCCTGTTACCCAGAAGTTGTTGCCAAAAAGAAAGGGAATTTTATTCTGTCTATGTCCGATTACGAGTGCACCTCTATAATTTAATGCATTGACAGATCTAAAAATATTTATAGAAAATTAAAAAGAAAAAAAGGTTTAAAAAAAAAATCTGTTCAAATTATTAATTATTATCAATTATTTTTTTAAAAGTTATTATTCGAGATATATATTTTAGGGTTAAAAAAAATAACTTTTTTTTTCTTTAGATTTTATTACTCAGCGCTTGGTAGGGGGTGTTCAGACTAAGTAAGAGGGGGGATTATATTCTAATAATGTCTCATTTTAAACACAGTCAAAATTGCGTGTGTGCTTGTCTACATTATGTCACAGCACATGTAAGTCACTCACACACAACACAGACACACAGACATACATTACATGCGCACATACAAAGTCAGATGCAGACAATGTGTGACGGACAAAGAATTAGTTCTTTTATAATATTTATCATTATTATTATTATTATTATTCATTCATTCATTCATTCATTCATTCGTGAATTTGCTATGCTCAACTTCTGATTTATTTAACTCAGAAGGTTTAAACCCGTTCCAGAATTTGTGCGAGCTTCTAGAAAGGTTAGCCCCGAAAGTGATCGTAAAAAAACAAATGACTCCCCCCCCCCACACCCACACACTCCAACTTTTTTTTTTATCTAGCAACTTCAAAACAACACTGATTTATTTTATATACGAATCCCATGAGAAATTAACGAAAGAACTAACAACGTCTCTTCGGGTGTGGTACGTCATCTAGCTTTAACCAACTATGTTTATACCAACAACAAGGCTAGCTGAAGAGACAACATTGCCCTATTTCTATTAAATCTTCAAAGTTATTTGAAGCAGCCAGTCATCCATGTTTGAATTTAATTGCTAACAAACACGCATCAAAATTATGACTATCGTCATTCATTAACAACTTTATTTTTTACGGAACAAACGTGGCATTTGATATCGCCCTCCCTAATTATTATTATTACGGTCGACTGGTTTTAAATATTAGCGTAAAACTATTAACTTTAAGTGATTTCAGAGTATGTGTATGGTTTATTTATTTATTTTTAATAAAAGTATATTCTTCTATGGATCTAGTAAGTATTGTTATTTGGTTATTTTGGTTAAAAAGGTTCCCACTGTTTTAAAAAATGTATTTATTCGTTAAAAAAAAAGCTATTGTATCGCTATTGAAACGACGATCCTAACTGCTGTTACTACTGCAATGACTACTGTGGCTGTCGGGCGAGAATTTGTTGCAGCCACAGTCGACTTTTCTGGGTTCACTGCTTTCCTGTGTTTTTCATTTTCTCATTCATTCATTTTTATTATCAGAATGGATTTAAATAAAATGAAAATGAATGAAAAAAGAACCTGTTTTATTTGGGCATAAAAATAAATTGTTTTTTTAACACATTTTTATAAGTTGAACTTTATTTTTTGTTTGGTCGGAGAGGGATTGGAAATCTTATCTTTGCTTGCACCGTAACTACTTCTTTCTCTCTCTCTCTCTTTTTTTTTCTCTTCTTTCTTTTTAACATTATTTTTCTTTTTTATTTATTTTTCAAGTATTTACGTTTTCATTTGTGTTCACAAGGAAGTGGCGGAGATCGGGTAAATAGTAAATAAAAAAACAGAAGAAAGTCTTTTTTTATTGTCTTCTACTATTTACCCAGCACTTCCTTCGTTCCTTCCTTTCAGCATTTTTTTTTCTTTCTTTTTCTTTTTATCTTCTTATTTAGATCATTTCATTGATTTTCTCCATTTTTTTCTCTCTCGTCTTTCTTTATCTCTTCCTTTTTTTTTTCTCTCTCTCTCTCTCTCTCTTTTTTTCACTCCTTTCTTTTTTCTATATCTTCGTTTTCTCCTTTCTTTTGCTTCTCTTTTTTTTTCTTCATTTCCCTTTTTCTTTCTTTTCTTTTTTTTTTTTTTTTTTTTTGCCTTTACGGTACACACAATCGTTCTTCATTTGGCTTGACTATCGTTTACCGGACACGCGTCAGGAAAAACAGAAGCGATTTTATCATCCGCTTACTAACTTTTTTATTTATTTATTTATTCTTAAGGAAATAATTGAATTAATTTTTATAAACAAAAATGACAAAATTAATGGCAGACTCGAATAGGAAAATAAATCAGGGATAAAAATAAAAAATAAAATGACGAAATTTGTAGGAGCAGGTCGGAATGAAATGGTTCCAGAAGAGAAAAGCCAGGAAAAATGTGATAAATGTGCAAGTGGTATTTTAACTTAATTATTGATTACTAATAACAAATAATATATACAGCTGTGGTGACATACCAGATGATCTGAATTATATATTATTTTACGGCTTATCAACTTTTTATAGGTTATTTAAAGCCGAAATATATGTTTTGTTTGTTTTTTATTATTTATGCGAGTGAATATTACATTAACAATTTTGGGGACGAGAACAAAATAGAAGTCCTACTATTAAATCCATAGCAGGGGGAGATGGATTCATAACTTTTCCAACGGTATTTGCACGTAAGTGAATATAACGAACCCGAGTAGAATTAGAACCCTACTCTCCAAATTCTCATTCCAAGCCGCTATCCACCCGCATCATTTTATGGCATACCGGAAGACCTTAGTTACTAAGGCTTAGTTGGTCCATTTTCATAGCGCTGCCTAAAAAGCCATTTGCAAATGAATGTGAGCTCTATCGGACAATCAACTAAATGAGCCACATAATCAAGCTAATAATCCGAATTCTGATGAATATTGGTCGAAGCAGAATTAAATCGAAAATAGGACAAGAAGAGTATGGTTTCGTTAAAGACACTGGAACAAAGAATGCGATATGGTCAGTATAATATCAGAAAGAGCAATACAAATGCAAAAGGGTGTATACCTATGTTTTATAGATTATGCAAAGGCATTTGGTAAGGTACGGCGCAAAGACCTATTTGAACTGCTAGGAAAACTTTATTTATTTGGGATAGATAGTAGAATAATCTAGAACTTCTACGTGAAGCAAACCGGCTTCACACGGATAGAAAATGAATTAATATCAATGCAAGGGGCGTAAGACAAGAATGTGTCTTCTCACCGGACTTATTCAACTTTTACAGCGAGTCGATCCTGGCAGAACAAGAAGTTCTACAAGGATTTATTATTGCCGTGCACAATTTTAACAACATGCGATATGCAGATGATGCAATAATGATATCAGACCCAAAGAGGAAACTCCAGGAAATCCTAGACAAGATCATAAAGGAAAGTGAGAAGAAAAAATTAAACATCAATTGCAAGAAAACAAAATATATGCTTGCCAGCAAGATGAACAGCCAAAGGTGCGATCTATGGATTGGAGATGTCAAAATCAAACTGGTACAAAAATTTAAATATATGTGGAGTGTTTTAATAGACCACGGAAAATGTGACACTGAACTTCAAAGCTATGGATTGGAGATGTCAAAATCAAACTGGTACAAAAATTTTAATATATGTGGAGTGTTTTAATAGACCACGGAAAATGTGACACTGAACTTCGAAGGCACTTTGGAATAGGGAAAGAAGCCTTCTAAAAGCTAAGCAAAATATTAAGAAACAGGAAAATTTAGTTAGAAAGAAAGAAAAGTATCTACTGTACTGTTATGTAATATCGGTCCTCCTATATGGCTATGAATGTTGGATAATTTCCTCAGAAATGAATTGAGGAAAAAAAAAAGATGTGGCTCTACAGAAGGATGCTGAGAATACCATGAACTGGACATATGAGCAATAAGGAAGGTTTAAGGTAAATGGAAACAAAATGGACACATATTTAGAATCAGAGACATTTGAAGTTCCTAGGACACATAATGAGGAAAGGGGGCTTGGAGAATTTGACACTCACATAACATACTGAAGGCAAGTGGGGCACAGGTAGGTTACTTGAAATTTTCCTATGTAAATGGATGACAGAACGGAGAGTGAGAAGGATAGTAAAAAAAAACTTTACTAAGAGATACAAAGGAGAGGAAATTGTAGAGTCATGATCCCCTACGTCCTGAAAGGACACGGCATATGTAATAAGACTGATAATTCATCTATATATGGCAAGTTAGCTTATAGTTGTAGTGTAGATTCAGGAAATCTTATAGTTTACTAAGAGGTACAAAGGAGAGGAAATTGTAGAAATCCTCTACGTCCTGAAAAGGAGACAAAATGTAAGAAGACTAAATTCATCTATATGGCAACTTAGCTTATAGTTGTAGGTAGAAATTCTTATGAAAAGTTTACTAAGAGATACCTCCTACGTCCTGAAAGGACACGGCATATGTAAGAAGACTGATAATTCATCTATATATGGCAAGTTAGCTTATAGTTGTAGTGTAGATTCAGGAAATCTCTTATGCAAAAGTTTACTAAGAGATACAAAGGAGAGGAAATTGTAGAGAGTCATGATCCTCTACGTCCTGAAAGGACACGGCATATGTAAGAAGACTGATAATTCATCTTTATATGGCAACTTAGCTTATAGTTGTAGTGTAGATTCAGGAAATCTCTTATGCAAAACTTTACTAAGAGATACAAAGGAGAGGAAATTGTAGAGAGTCATGATCCTCTACGTCCTGAAAGGACACGGCATATGTAAGAAGACTGATAATTCATCTATATATGGCAACTTAGCTTATAGTTGTAGTGTAGATTCAGGAAATCTCTTATGCAAAACTTTACTAAGAGATACAAAGTAGAGGAAATTGTAGAAAGTCATGATCCTCTACGTCCTGAAAGGACCCAGCATATGTAAGAAGACTGATAATTCATCTATATATGGCAAGTTAGCTTATAGTTATAGTGTAGATTCAGGAAATCTCTTATACAAAACTTTACTAAGAGATACAAAGGAGAGGAAATTGTAGAGAGTCATGATCCTCTACGTCCTGAAAGGACACGGCATATGTAAGAAGACTGATAATTCATCTATATATGGCAAGTTAGCTTATAGTTGTAGTGTAGATTCAGGAAATCTCTTATACAAAACTTTACTAAGAGATACAAAGGAGAGGAAATTGTAGAGAGTCATGATCCTCTACGTCCTGAAAGGACACGGCATATGTAAGAAGACTGATAATTCATCTATATATGGCAAGTTAGCTTATAGTTGTAGTGTAGATTCAGGAAATCTCTGATGCAAAACTTTACTAAGAGATACAAAGGAGAGGAAATTGTAGAGAGTCATGATCCTCTACGTCCTGAAAGGACACCTATGTAAGAAGACTGACATCTATATATGGCATTATTATAGTTGTAGAAGACTTCAGATAATCTTATAAAAAGTTTACTAAGTACAAAGGAGAAGAAATTGTAGATTCAGACAATCGTCCTGAAAGGACAAATGTAAGAAGACTGATAATCTAAGATTCAGACAAATGCAAAAAGACTAAAGATACAAAGGAGACGAAATTGTAGAGAGTCATGATCCTCTACGTCCTGAAAAGACACGGCATATGTAAGAAGACTGATAATTCATCTATATATGGCAAGTTAGCTTATAGTTGTAGTGTAGATTCAGGAAATCTCTTATGCAAAACTTTACTAAGAGATACAAAGGAGAGGAAATTGTAGAGAGTCATGATCCTCTACGTCCTGAAAGGACACGGCATATGTAAGAAGACTGATAATTCATCTTTATATGGCAACTTAGCTTATAGTTGTAGTGTAGATTCAGGAAATCTCTTATGCAAAATTTTACTAAGAGATACAAAGGAGAAGAAATTGTAGAGAGTCATGATCCTCTACGTCCTAAAAGGACACGGCGTATGTAAGAAGACTGATAATTCATCTATATATGGCAACTTAGCTTATAGTTGTAGTGTAGATTCAGGAAATCTCTTATGCAAAACTTTACTAAGAGATACAAAGGAGAGGAAATTGTAGGGAGTCATGATCCTCTACGTCCTGAAAGGACACGGCATATGTAAGAAGACTGATAATTCATCTATATATGGCAAGTTAGCTTATAGTTATAGTGTAGATTCAGGAAATCTCTTATACAAAACTTTACTAAGAGATACAAAGGAGAGGAAATTGTAGAGAGTCATGATCCTCTACGTCCTGAAAGGACACGGCATATGTAAGAAGACTGATAATTCATCTATATATGGCAACTTAGCTTATAGTTGTAGTGTAGATTCAGGAAATCTCTTATGCAAAATTTTACTAAGAGATACAAAGGAGAGGAAATTGTAGAAATTCATGATCCTCTACGTCCTAAAACGACACAGCATATGTAAGAAGACTGATAATTCATCTATATATGGCAAGTTAGCTTATAGTTATAGTGTAGATTCAGGAAATCTCTTATGCAAAAGTTTACTAAGAGAAACAAAGGAGAGGAAATTGTAGAGAGTCATGATCCTCTACGTCCTGAAAGGACACGGCATATGTAAGAAGACTGATAATCTTATAGTTGTAGTGTAGATTCAGACAATCTCTTATGCAAAAGTTTACTAAGAGATACAAAGGAGACGAAATTGTAGAGAGTCATGATCCTCTACGTCCTGAAAGGACACGGCATATGTAAGAAGACTGATAATTCATCTTTATATGGCAAGTTAGCTTATAGTTGTAGTGTAGATTCAGGAAATCTCTTATGCAAAAACTTACTAAGAGATACAAAGGAGAGGAAATTGTAGAGAGTCATGATCCTCTACGTCCTGAAAGGACACGGCATATGGTAAGAAGACTGATAATTCATCTATATATGGCAAGTTAGCTTATAGTTGTAGTGTAGATTCAGGAAATCTCTTATGCAAAAAATTTTACTAAGAGATACAAAGGAGAGGAAATTGTAGAGAGTCATGATCCTCTACGTCCTGAAAGGACACGGCATATGTAAGAAGACTGATAATTCATCTATATATGGCAAGTTAGCTTATAGTTGTAGTGTAGATTCAGGAAATCTCTTATGCAAAACTTTACTAAGAGATACAAAGGAGGAAATTGTAGAGAGTCATGATCCTCTACGTCCTGAAAGGACACGGCATATGTAAGAAGACTGATAATTCATCTATATATGGCAACTTAGCTTATAGTTGTAGTGTAGATTCAGGAAATCTCTTATGCAAAACTTTACTAAGAGATACAAAGGAGAGGAAATTGTGAGAGTCATGATCCTCTACGTCCTGAAAGGACACGGCATATGTAAGAAGACTGATAATTCATCTATATATGGCAAGTTAGCTTATAGTTGTAGTGTAGATTCAGGAAATCTCTTTATACAAAACTTTACTAAGAGATACAAAGGAGAGGAAATTGTAGAGAGTCATAATCCTCTACGTCCTGAAAGGACACGGCATATGTAAGAAGACTGATAATTCATCTATATATGGCAAGTTAGCTTATAGTTATAGTGTAGATTCAGGAAATCTCTTATGCAAAATTTTACTAAGAGATACAAAGGAGAAGAAATTGTAGAGAGTCATGATCCTCTACGTCCTGAAAAGGACACGGCGTATGTAAGAAGACTGATAATTCATCTATATATGGCAATATTATAGTTGTAGTGTAGATTCAGACAATCTCTTATGCAAAAGTTTACTAAGAGATACAAAGGAGAGGAAATTGTAGAGAGTCATGATCCTCTACGTCCTGAAAAGACACGGCATATGTAAGAAGACTGATAATTCATCTATATATGGCAAGTTAGCTTATAGTTGTAGTGTAGATTCAGGAAATCTCTTATGCAAAACTTTACTAAGAGATACAAAGGAGAGGAAATTGTAGAGAGTCATGATCCTCTACGTCCTGAAAGGACACGGCATATGGTAAGAAGACTGATAATTCATCTATATATGGCAAGTTAGCTTATAGTTGTAGTGTAGATTCAGGAAATCTCTTATGCAAAACTTTACTAAGAGATACAAAGGAGAGGAAATTGTAGAGAGTCATGATCCTCTACGTCCTGAAAGGACCCGGCATATGTAAGAAGACTGATAATCTTATAGTTGTAGTGTAGATTCAGACAATCTCTTATGCAAAAGTTTACTAAGAGATACAAAGGAGACGAAATTGTAGAGAGTCATGATCCTCTACGTCCTGAAAGGACACGGCATATGGTAAGAAGACTGATAATTCATCTATATATGGCAAGTTAGCTTATAGTTGTAGTGTAGATTCTTATAAAATTTTACTAAGGAGATTGTGGGACATGATCCTCTACGAAATTGTAGATTCAGGAAATATCTTATGGTAAGAGACTGATAATTCATCTATATATGGCAAGTTAGCTTATAGTTGTAGTGTAGATTCAGGAAATATCTTATGCAAAAGTTTACTAAGAGATACAAAGGAGAGGAAATTGTCGAGAGTCATGATCCTCTACGTCCTGAAAGGACCCGGCATATGTAAGAAGACTGATAATTCATCTTTATATGGCAAGTTAGCTTATAGTTGTAGTGTAGATTCAGGAAATCTCTTATGCAAAAACTTTACTAAGAGATACAAAGGAGAGAAATTGTAGAGAGTCATGATCCTCTACGTCCTGAAAGGACACGGCATATGTAAGAAGACTGATAATTCATCTATATATGGCAACTTAGCTTATAGTTGTAGTGTAGATTCAGGAAATCTCTTATGCAAAACTTTACTAAGAGATACAAAGGAGAGGAAATTGTAGAGAGTCATGATCCTCTACGTCCTGAAAAGACATGGCATATGTAAGAAGACTGATAATTCATCTATATATGGCAAGTTAGCTTATAGTTATAGTGTAGATTCAGGAAATCTCTTATACAAAACTTTACTAAGAGATACAAAGGAGAGGAAATTGTAGAGAGTCATGATCCTCTACGTCCTGAAAGGACACGGCATATGTAAGAAGACTGATAATTCATCTATATATGGCAACATAGCTTATAGTTGTAGTGTAGATTCAGGAAATCTCTTATGCAAATCTTTACTAAGAGATACAAAGGAGAGGAAATTGTAGAGAGTCATGATCCTCTACGTCCTGAAAGGACCCGGCATATGTAAGAAGACTGATAATTCATCTATATATGGCAAGTTAGCATATAGTTATAGTGTAGATGCAGGAAATCTCTTATACAAAACTTTACTAAGAGATACAAAGGAGAAGAAATTGTAGAGAGTCATGATCCTCTACGTCCTGAAAGGACACGGCATATGTAAGAAGACTGATAATTCATCTATATATGGCAAGTTAGCTTATAGTTGTAGTGTAGATTAAGGAAATCTCTTATGCAAAACTTTACTAAGAGATACAAAGGAGAGGAAATTGTAGAGAGTCATGATCCTCTAAGTCCTGAAAGGACACGGCATATGTAAGAAGACTGATAATTCATCTATATATGGCAAGTTAGCTTATAGTTGTAGTGTAGATTCAGGAAATCTCTTATGCAAAACTTTACTAAGAGATACAAAGGAGAGGAAATTGTAGAGAGTCATGATCCTCTACGTCCTGAAAAAGGACACGGCATATGTAAGAAGACTGATAATTCATCTATATATGGCAAGTTAGCTTATAGTTGTAGTGTAGATTCAGGAAATCTCTTATGCAAAAACTTTACTAAGAGATACAAAGGAGAGGAAATTGTAGAGAGTCATGATCCTCTACGTCCTGAAAGGACACGGCATATGTAAGAAGACTGATAATTCATCTATATATGGCAAGTTAGCTTATAGTTGTAGTGTAGATTCAGGAAATCTCTTATGCAAAATTTTACTAAGAGATACAAAGGAGAGGAAATTGTAGAGAGTCATGATCCTCTACGTCCTGAAAGGACACGGCATATGTAAGAAGACTGATAATTCATCTATATATGGCAAGTTAGCTTATAGTTGTAGTGTAGATTAAGGAAATCTCTTATGCAAAACTTTACTAAGAGATACAAAGGAGAGGAAATTGTAGAGAGTCATGATCCTCTAAGTCCTGAAAGGACACGGCATATGTAAGAAGACTGATAATTCATCTATATATGGCAAGTTAGCTTATAGTTGTAGTGTAGATTCAGGAAATCTCTTATGCAAAACTTTACTAAGAGATACAAAGGAGAGGAAATTGTAGAGAGTCATGATCCTCTACGTCCTGAAAGGACACGGCATATGTAAGAAGACTGATAATTCATCTTTATATGGCAAGTTAGCTTATAGTTGTAGTGTAGATTCAGGAAATCTCTTATGCAAAACTTTACTAAGAGATACAAAGGAGAGGAAATTGTAGAGAGTCATGATCCTCTACGTCCTGAAAGGACACGGCATATGTAAGACGACTGATAATACATCTATATATGGCAAGTTAGCTTATAGTTGTAGTGTAGATTCAGGGAATCTCTTATGCAAAACTTTACTAAGAGATACAAAGGAGAGGAAATTGTAGAGAGTCATGATCCTCTACGTCCTGAAAGGACACGGCATATGTAAGAAGACTGATAATTCATCTATATTTGGCAAGTTAGCTTATAGTTGTAGTGTAGATTCAGGAAATCTCTTATGCAAAACTTTACTAAGAGATACAAAGGAGAGGAAATTGTAGAGAGTCATGATCCTCTACGTCCTGAAAGGACACGGCATATGTAAGAAGACTGATAATTCATCTATATATGGCAAGTTAGCTTATAGTTGTTGTGTAGATTCAGGAAATCTCTTATGCAAAACTTTACTAAGAGATACAACGGAGAGGAAATTGTAGAGAGTCATGATCCTCTACGTCCTGAAAGGACACGGCATATGTAAGAAGACTGATAATTCATCTTTATATGGCAAGTTAGCTTATAGTTGTAGTGTAGATTCAGGAAATCTCTTATGCAAAACTTTACTAAGAGATACAAAGGAGAGGAAATTGTAGAGAGTCATGATCCTCTACGTCCTGAAAGGACACGGCATATGTAAGAAGACTGATAATTCATCTATATATGGCAACTTAGCTTATAGTTGTAGTGTAGATTCAGGAATCTCTTATGCAAAAGTTTACTAAGATTGTAGAGAAATCCTCTTCCTGAAAGGACACGGCATATGTAATAAGACTGATAATTCATCTATATATGGCAAGTAATAGTTATAGTGTAGATTCAGGAAATCTCTAATACAAAACTTTACTAAGAGATACAAAGGAGAGGAAATTGTAGAGAGTCATGATCCTCTACGTCCTGAAAGGACACGGCATATGTAAGAAGACTGATAATTCATCTTTATATGGCAAGTTAGCTTATAGTTGTAGTGTAGATTCAGGAAATCTCTTATGCAAAACTTTACTAAGAGATACAAAGGAGAGGAAATTGTAGAGAGTCATGATCCTCTACGTCCTGAAAGGACACGGCATATGTAAGAAGACTGATAATTCATCTATATATGGCAAGTTAGCATATAGTTATAGTGTAGATTCAGGAAATCTCTTATACAAAATTTTACTAAGAGATACAAAGGAGAGGAAATTGTAGAGAGTCATGATCCTCTACGTCCTGAAAGGACACGGCATATGTAAGAAGACTGATAATTCATCTATATATGGCAAGTTAGCTTATAGTTGTAGTGTAGATTCAGGAAATCTCTTATGCAAAATTTTACTAAGAGATACAAAGGAGAAGAAATTGTAGAGAGTCATGATCCTCTACGTCCTAAAAGGACACGGCGTATGTAAGAAGACTGATAATTCATCTATATATGGCAAGTTAGCTTATAGTTGTAGTGTAGATTCAGGAAATCTCTTATGCAAAACTTTACTAAGAGATACAAAGGAGAGGAAATTGTAGAGAGTCATGATCCTCTACGTCCTGAAAGGACACGGCATATGTAAGAAGACTGATAATTCATCTATATATGGCAAGTTAGCTTATATAGTTAGATTCAGGAAATCTCTTATGCAAAAGATAAGAGATACAAAGGAAAAATTGTAGAGAGTCATGATCCTCTACCTGAAAGGACCCGGCATATGTAAGACTGATAATCTTATAGGAGAGATTCAGAAATTGTAGACTAAGAGATACAAAGGAGACAGAAATGTAGAGAGTCCTGATCCTCTACGTCCTGAAAGGACACGGCATATGGTAAGAAGACTGATAATTCATCTATATATGGCAAGTTAGCTTATAGTTGTAGTGTAGATTCAGGAAAT
Organism: Acanthosepion pharaonis; assembly: GCA_903632075.3. NCBI lineage: Eukaryota > Metazoa > Mollusca > Cephalopoda > Sepiida > Sepiidae > Acanthosepion > Acanthosepion pharaonis. The sequence goes on along the minus strand of CAHIKZ030003885.1, from coordinate 87,325 downwards.
CTTATGCTTATACAAAGGAGAGGAAATTGTCGAAAATTTTCCTGAAAGGACTAATGAGAAGACTATAATCTTAAAGGAGAACAATCTCTTATGAAAAAGTTTACTAAGAGATACAAAGGAGAGAAATTGTATGATCCCTCTACGTCCTGAAAGGACACGGCATATGGTAAGAAGACTGATAATTCATCTATATATGGCAAGTTAGCTTATAGTTGTAGTGTAGATTCAGGAAATCTCTTATGCAAAATTTTACTAAGAGATACAAAGGAGACGAAATTGTAGAGAGTCATGATCCTCTACGTCCTGAAAGGACACGGCATATGTAAGAAGACTGATAATTCATCTATATATGGCAAGTTAGCTTATAGTTGTAATGTAGATTCAGGAAATCTCTTATGCAAAACTTTACTAAGAGATACAAAAGAGAGGAAATTGTAGAGAGTCGTGATCCTCTACGTCCTGAAAGGACACGGCATATGGTAAGAAGACTGATAATTCATCTATATATGGCAAGTTAGCTTATAGTTGTAGTGTAGATTCAGGAAATCTCTTATGCAAAACTTTACTAAGAGATACAAAGGAGAGGAAATTGTAGAGAGTCATGATCCTCTACGTCCTGAAAAGACACGGCATATGTAAGAAGACTGATAATTCATCTATATGGCATTTAGCTCATAGTTGTAGTGTAGATTCAGGAAATCTCTTATGCAAAAAAAGTTTACTAAGAGATACAAAGGAGAGGAAATTGTAGAGAGTCATGATCCTCTACGTCCTGAAAGGACACGGCATATGTAAGACGACTGATAATACATCTATATATGGCAAGTTAGCTTATAGTTGTAGTGTAGATTCAGGGAATCTCTTATGCAAATCTTTACTAAGAGATACAAAGGAGAGGAAATTGTCGAGAGTCATGATCCTCTACGTCCTGAAAGGACACGGCATATGTAAGAAGAAGATAATTCATCTATATTTGGCAAGTTAGCTTATAGTTGTAGTGTAGATTCAGACAATCTCTTATGCAAAAACTTTACTAAGAGATACAAAGGAGAGGAAATTGTAGAGAGTCATGATCCTCTACGTCCTGAAAGGACCCGGCATATGGTAAGAAGACTGATAATTCATCTTTATATGGCAAGTTAGCTTATAGTTGTAGTGTAGATTCAGGAAATCTCTTATGCAAAAACTTTACTAAGAGATACAAAGGAGAGGAAATTGTAGAGAGTCATGATCCTCTACGTCCTGAAAGGACACGGCATATGTAAGAAGACTGATAATTCATCTATATATGGCAAGTTAGCTTATAGTTGTAGTGTAGAGTCAGGAAATCTCTTATGCAAAACAGTTGATTTGTCGGTTCGCACTTGAAGGTAGAAGAGATACTGAAGTTTACTTATTACTAGGTAAACAAAATACCAACAAGAATTTGTACAGAGAGAACTTTAAATAGCTCGTTCAAAAATATTAACTGGTACGATTTTGCTTGAGAATGGTAATGGTAATCTTAGCCGTTTCCTTATAAGGAAACATTCAGTATTTTTGACCGGGCAGCCTGTACCAATGTCGGCTGAAATTTTATAAAATCTTCCTCTTAAAACATTTTTTTTAGGAAAACAGGTTTACTCAAGTCCAGTAGCTGTTATCGCTAATTCCAGTATTAATGGAGGTTTCCTTCCTAACCTTTTATTTGAAGTAGTGTGGAATGCCAACATCTTGATGATGTCATTATTTTCTCTTCGCCTTACGTGTGTGTGATATCTGTTTTAAATGTTGTTGGTGTTGAACGTCTCCAAGCAATATAGTTTCTGTTATCTTGTACAGCTCTTTGTTTGTGATTCTGTAGCGCCAGTCCACGAGGTTTGAATAAGGATGGTTCTCGCTAAGACCTACAGGCATCATTCGCTGTAAGCCATTTTAAACATTGATCTGAGAAAGCGGTTGTATACAACTGACAGTTTAGTGATTTTTGAACGAGATTAACGCCATGCATGACATCCATATGAAAGTCCCGATCTAACGAGGCTATTTAAGAATATGACATGATTTTTTTATGATGATGTTTTGGTTTTGTAACAATTTTAGGCGTTGGATAAAACTATAGTGCAGCCTATCCTATGTTCAGTTTCCTTATCTTTTCTAAATTTGAAGTTTATGTGAAAATTGAATAAGACAGTGAGGTGATAGTGAAAAGAAGCTATAATTGTCGTGATAGATAAGTTTCCGAATTGCTTCTACAAATTTCATAAAATATCGTTATTTTATTTTATATATATATTTTATCTGTTTTTATTCGCTGTTATTTTTTCATTGTTGTTCAGAAATTTTATTTAATTATTTAATTTAAAAAATTACTTAGTGAGTGATAAATTGCCTCTGCTTTTCCTAAGCTTTCCCGGTAAACGGTATTTAAGTCATGTATTTGACTGCATATCTTTCCTTTCTTCATTTTATGCGTTTTCTCGCTTTTTTCTTTCCTTTCTTTCTTGCCCTTGTTTCCTATTTTTTTTCTCTATTCTCTCTCACATTTTTATTTGTTTTATCATCTTTCCACCTTTACTCATTCTTACTTTTTCTCTTTTCCTATATTTCCTTAGTCTTTTTTTTTCTCCTTTCCACGCCTTTTCTTATTACATTTCATCTCTATTCATTTCTTCCTCTGCTTTTACTATTTCCTTCCTTTCTTTCTTTATTTCTTTCTTTCTTTCTTACTGATACAGATATTTGGATACGTAACATTTTTGAAGATAAAATCCAAATTATATACAGAAATGTAGAACCATTATCAAAACAAAGAAGAGTTGTTTGTTTTTTTTAATAAAGAAATATGAGACTTTTTTATGGCATTGTAGCGGACCCCTCGAGCGCCCCCCCCCGTATCGCAAAAGGGTGATGAGGTCGCGAGAAGCCCGCTAGCATTTTCGAAGACGTTAAATCTGACAAGGTGAAACAACATAGACGACAGAACGAGGATATATAAGATATAAGCTAATTTATCCTAGGAAAGTAATAAAAAAAATAAAGATGGTCGGAACAGTAGAGATGCAGATGTTCCGGTGCAGGCATTTGATGGTCGAGGTTGGTTGTTAGAGGTGATCGCTACTGGTCATGCAGGTGGTCGCTGCTGGTCATGCAGATGCTCGCTGTTGGTCGTTGCAGTTGGTCGTTGCAGTTGAAGTTAATGTTGGTCGTTGCCGTTAATCGCTGCTGGTCATTGTAGTTTGAGGTTGATGTTGGTCGTTGCAGATGATCGCTGCTGGTCATTGTAGTTTGAGGTTGATGTTGGTCGTTGCCGGGATGCCAACTTGACGTGTTGGGAAGGAAAGAGGAGCTGGCGTTGCGATGTTGTTCAAGCATATCAAAAGTCCAGTGCAGGCGTTGCGTGTCTGCCAGTCGAGTCCGATATTAGTAACCTCCCGTAATAATTACAAACGTAGTGTACGGGAAAAGGTTATAGACGACGTGCAGGCGGCCAGTAGGGACGGAATGCCGAGCGTCGAAACATGGCCAAGGAGCCAGAAGTAAGAGGCGAAGGAGAGAGAGAAGGAAAGTTTCCAACTATCGTCAAGTTGGCAGACAAAAAGAAAAGGGAGCGTAACTTAATACACAGCCCGGTGATCGACGTCCTGGTCATATATATGTGAAAAGTGTATATAAATATAAATAAATATAAGTGTGTATAATTATTTATATATTATATGCGCGGTACTTATTAGAAAGCGTTCAATATAAGATATCTGATATTGAGCGCTTAATAAGTACCGCGCATATAATATATATATATATATATATATATATATATATATATATTATAACAGAGATGTTCACCATCAAAGATGACATCCTGTTATGTTTATGTAGAAGTTTGCTATGCGACGATTATCAACCGTTATCGTCGCATGGCAAACTTTTTCATTCATACATAAGCCATTATGAAAGATGTCAATTACTGTACAACATATTAAGCAATATACGAACAAGACAGTGATGATATTCTCTGATTGTTTACATGGAGGATTTCCTAGCAACGATAAACACGTGCATATAAGACGCTAGAAGCGAAAATCGCATCGCAGCTCATGACGTCACACATGACCACGCGAGAGTGAATTCAAGAAGTATTAAGTATGAGAAGCCGTTGGTATAAACCAATGGCTTCTGTTACCAATTATAGACATTTAAGGATATTTGTGGAGATTTCATAGTTTATTTTGTTTAGGTTGGGTTTCAACTGTTTGATGTATATAGCTTCAAGATTTTTTAGTTTTTGTTTATTGTTTTCATGTTTGAGTATAATTGTGTTTTCGACTTAAAAATTAGATTGGATTAAAAAATATGCATCAATATTGTGACTTTCTTTCTTCGTTTAATGATAATGTTATTAAGCTTATCAGACGTTATGAAAAGAATTTGCATAGAATAAATAGACAACACTTGTCTATATTATTTAATGAAACATGTATGAATGAAAAAATGCTGCCTAAATACACACACAATATATATATATATACATATATATAGATATATAATAAATAAATTGATTTATTATATATCTTACTGTTCTTTTTTTTATTATATATATATATATATATATATATATATATATATATATATATATATATATATATATGCATGTATGTTTATGTATAGAAAAAGTTGCAAATTAAAAAAATAATAATGTCCTTTTATGAAAGTATTTATTTATTTGTATATATATTTGATATTTCAGATTGACCTCAATCTTTCTTCAGAAATAACTGTTTGTTTACAAGTAGCGTCCTTTGCGAGATGCGGACGTCACGTGATATGGAACGAATATTCCTAACGTAAATCTAACTGTAATAATATCTTAGATGTTGTTTAAAAAATTAAAAAAATAAAATAAGAAAAAAAAAATTTAACTATATCTAAAAAATGTTTAACTATTGAAATATTTATAAAGATTTAAAATACCCAAGTCTTTATTTAACCCTAGTTTACATGTATTTAATTTTAAAATCCAGTATTTTTCTTCTTTTTTTTTTTTCTGCGTGTGTATGTGGAACTGAAATCAGAATCTATCAATAAACATTTACAGTTTTCTAATGAGTGTCCTGATTGACTAAAGTGTTCAGCTATGGGGAATAAGGATTGTTTTGACGTATGGTTTGTTTATGATTGTTGAAGGAAATCTAAAATTATTTCCAGATTCACCAATATATCCACTAATATATATATATATATATATATATATATATATATATATATATATATATATATATATATATATATATATATATATATATTTGAATAAAAACAGACCACGTTAAGATTCCATGTAATAAGTTATTTCACCATAACCCCTTTAACAGGGTTCTGGATCATCAGATTTTACTTCCAAAAGTTGAAATGAAAAAAAAAAGAAATTCATACGTTTTTGACGGACCTCATCAAGTATACGTAAAATTAACGAAGTGAGGAAGTGAGGTGGGAGAGAGGATATGAGTGTGTCATATGTATCATTTCAATTTCCTATTTTTAACTCCAGTGTGTCGACTAGAAGTTGCTCAGATTTAACGCGTCTCGTCTTTAGATATAGATGGCTAAGGGTTGAATGATAAGAACGACATTAACGATACGGATTACCTAAGTTTGCATAAACTAAATATATATATATATATATATATATATATATATAACAACAGACAATTTTGTTTCGATTAATTTTAGTTATAAACCTCCGTCTCAAATAAGGAACAAATTCAGTCAGGAATTGTCCTAAGTTTATTTTTGAAGAAATATGGCCAAATCTTTTCGACTTTATGTCTTGAGGGTGGATAGAGGTAAATAGTGAGCTTTGTAGTGAGTGTAATGACGTAGGCAAAGTGTGTTGTGACGTGTATAGGTGTTTTGTTTTTGTTTTTGTTTTGTTTTGTTTCGGGGTTTGTTTTTTTTTAGAATTTCTGACGGAATTTCCTACTTATCATCGAAGGATTATACGTAAATTGGGAAAATCGATCAAGTTATTCGTCAGGAAGAATCCGAGTGTCTCCACGGCATTAACTGTTGTTCGGTCTCCTGGGTCCACGTAGTGTAACGATGTTTCATCAGCAGTGACAAGTCCTTGCAAATCATTATCATTAGATCGCTGAAAATGCTGCAAAATCCTCTCGACGTCATTTCTGGTTGGCATTTAAACATTTTGGCACCGATTTGACTGACAGCTTCTCCCTATCCAATTGCTCATGAATTAAACCCCCCCCCCCAACGAAACGCATTCCATGAATATCTCTAGTACCACAGCAATTCTTTTGGCAGAGATTTGTAGGCCAGCCCAAATTAGGTCATCATCATGATCAACAATTTCAGCCGCTGAATACCTTCCACATCTCGGGATTAAAAAAAAAAACATACATGCTGAAAATTGACACATCACTACTTCGCAGTGTCAGTATAAAGTGCATTAATTGACCAATGTCTCTTTCATATACTCAGGATTTTCCTTTGGAGATTTCTTCTACAGGAACAAGAACTTCGCGACAACCAGGAATCAAGCATTTGAAAATTCCTCGCTTTTCGGTTCAGTCAATGATTTAAAACATATACAAAAGAATAAGTATAACAATCCTGAAATTTGGCACTTTATTATATAAGAGAACATTCTTTTCAGCTACAGTGGCATATTAACGGTCAGATTTTGGGAAATGGGTCGAGCCGAGAACTTTTCAGCAGCCATCATATATTGTCTTTCATGGCATATTAGATCTACTTAAAAAAGTAGATGTGATTTTTTTTTCTGTTAATTCGCCCCAAAATATTAATTCACCCCCAAATAATATATATATATATATATATATATATATATTTACTAAAATTCACACTAAATTCTCCCAAAGCGATGACAACGGCTTGCACAACGGCTTGCACAACGGCTGGGTTGACTTTTTTTTGATTGCCGCATATGTCGGTGAAAAGGGTGCACTATTTCAAAGTGTGGATTCTACGTTGGCGCTCACCCTGATAAACAAAGCCAAGAAGAGAATTTTTTTTTTCATTTTTTTTTAATTGTAAAAAATTCCCTGTAAGTACCTCAAATATGACCAGCACTTACGAAATATGAATCCTGAAGGTTGGAGTTGTTGCGAGGCAAACAAATTTTTACTTAAAAATTTATAATTTCAAAAGTTTGCTAAAAATTTAATAAAAAACAAGCAAACTTTGATTTTAAATTTATAATTTCTTGGGGTGAATTAATATTTGCGATATGTAACTTTACGTTATTTGGGGTAAATTAACAGAAAAGATCCTTGTTTTGTTTGTGTGTTTGTTTTTTACCAATTACAAGACCCTAGAGCTACTCAAGGTAGAGGGTTAATGAATGAAGTATGGAAGGAGGAAGTAAGTGCATATAAAGAGGATATGTAGGATAGATAACGATTGAATAGGTTAAAAGTGTAGTGATCGAGGAAACATACCCTCGGGAGTCTCCTGGTAAGAAGCTGTTCGAATAAAACTTATTTCTTACAAATGGAATACAAAGGGAATGAGGATGATTCGATCCTGTGTATGTTGCATGGTAGGTCTTAACCGTGAAGATCTAAAGTGGTGGAAATTAAGTCATGAGGCTCGTCTGAACATTAGTCATTAGAGTAGCGATAGGCTTGCGATGTTTCATCTTTGGGAACGGGAGCTGTACGGTTGAAAATAATTCATCGCCTAAAAGAAAACGTAAACACTTTCGAACTCTGTCAAGGCTGGAAAGTTAGTAATGAACAGCAACAGACCAGATATGGCAACCATATTGCATTTTTGGTCTGATCTGACTCTTGTAAAGACAGAGCATGAAAAGAATCAGGTACTTTCTGGAGCGATACATGAAACCAACAATTTTCCCAGCATATTTAGCGATGGGTTAGATATATGAGTTCAAATTCGAGGTCTGAGAGGAACTCGAGTTCTAATAGACGTTCAAGGCAAGGAGCCTCGTTCTGAGTACAACTGCTTATATTTGGAGTTGAGGTATACACTAAAATACATTGTAGCGATAGACAAAAAGTTATCTCCCCTTGACCCAAAACAACAACAGCAGCAAAATAGTATTGAAAATTGATTATAAATATTCACGAGAATAAAAAAAAAAAAAAACAGTCTCGTGACCTGACGAGGCATCGTTAGGCTGGAAAGGCAATCATTCTCTTTTTACTCTTTGAATTTATAGCAACCAGACACATGATGTCACGCTCATGGAACGGTGCCATAGCCCGTTCGACTGTCGAAATCTCTGCCACGGGTTCTACGGGAATATTTTTGGCCGAGCCTACGGGCTCTGAGAACCCACGGTAAACTCGGCTTTTTGCCACATACGACGGGGGGCGGGGGGGCCTTAAATATAACGATGTCACGCTCGTGACAACTAAACAGATAAGTACAAAATTCATATCACTTTTGGAACCTAGTTTTTTGCATGTAGATACATGCAAACCTTTATTAAGATATTTAAAATTTATATATATATAAATATAAGTGTTTTTATACGAGGACTTTTGTGGTTTGAATTGTTCATATATTTATGTTGTCGTATGTTTCATTCAATTTAAACGAAATCCATGTTTTATATCTCCGCACAACAACCTTAAGAGATTAAAAATTTTAAATTTTAATTTTGCTGGAATTAAGGAAACTTATACATCAGTGGTTTTTATATGTCCTTAAATACTATATATATAATATAAATGCGTTGCAAATTAATTCATGTATAATTTTTTTAAATTAATTTCACCCCATGCAAGGCAGTAAAGACACAAAAACACAAGGGTTTACTGGGTGTGGAAGAATTAAAAGCAGAAATATTACTCATGAGCAGGAACAAAAAGAGTAATCAGGACTACAGCAGATAGCGATCGACATTGCATTTAAATTTTTGCAGAATAAAGTTGGCTGGAAGCATGTAGCCAGAAGGGAGTTCCACAAGCGAGAAGTGCAAGAAAAGAAACTGTTAGCTTAGAATTTACGGCTACATCTATCCAGCTCAACTGTAAATTGATTAGATCATGACACCAGTATAATACTGCGCTTAAATTCAAAAAGTCTAGGTACCATAGCGAATAGCTCGTCCGAACAATTACCATGAAAGTATTTCTAGAAATGGTACAAGAAGGCAACCTTATGGCGGTGGAAAAGTGATTGAAGCCGATCCGCCAAATCAGGACCGATAATATTGCTGATTCATCTTTGGATTTTATCAAGGAGCACAAGGTAAATAGCAGGAGTATCGGGCCATATGTGGCAGCAATATTCTAAGCATGGATGAATATTGAAAATGATTTTCCTATATAAATGCATTGAAAATTGAGAAAAAGTTGATTACCAGTCGTTAGAAATTCATGCAATCGTTACTAACAGAACTGAAGAAATATCGGGTCTAAAAGAAATTCCATTCGAACAGGATTTTCCCAAGCAGCGACTCTTGGGAAGATGCTGTCTGAATAAAACTTTACGACTGATATACAGAGGGAATGAGGATGATTCCTAGCATGGTGGGCCTTAGCCATAATGTCATGTGGACAGGGGCGAACCATTGTCATTCTCTTCGTGTTCCATTAGTAAGAAAGAAGTTTCATCCTCATAGTTCTTTTCTAAGAGCCACTACTTTGCGGTACAGTCACCTGAGAGGAAGCTTCCCCAATTACTAAACTGCAGTTAAAAATCAGAACGAGATAGTTGAAAATTCTGGGAGTACATAATGAGGAAAGAGGGCTTGGAGAATTTGACACTTACAGGACATACTGAAAGTAAACTACTTAACAAGACTGTTTGAAAGAAGAGCAGTAAAGGCAAAGAAAGATATTGAAGTGAAAAGAGTTAGTAAAGTGGAATCGGGCAAAAGAAAGGGTTAATGGCGAACCATTCCCATTCTCTTCGTGTTCCAGAAAGAAGTTTCATTATCAGAGTTCCTTTCTAAGAACCGCTGCTTTGCGGAACAGCCACCCGAGAGGGCGCTTCCCCAATTACTACAATCTTAACCTCTTCTAGGGTCAACGGTTATCTATCCTATATATACTCATAATTTACAATTCTTACATCCTTAAAACAACTCTATTCAGTATAACTACCTTGAGTGGCTCTAGAGCCTTGTATTAGTTAATTTGCAGTATAAGCACCAAAAGCACCCGGAATTGAGAATGTACCATTCTGATGTGAAATTGCCTGGTTATTTCGAAAATGACAATAAAATATTGCGCTTGATTACCGTTTAGAAGTTATGGACAATGTAAGTTCGACTTCTTTCTCGTCGCGCACACAGAACGTTCGCCATTACTAGCTTTGTTTACATACGTTTGCTTCGAGTAGTCATACAAGCGCAGAAACGTAAAATCCGACAATTAAAATAAAATAAAAATAAAAAGTACGTGCCTGAAAAGTAAAAAAAAAAAAGATTTTTCCCTTCTTTTTTTTCAGCGAAGTTTATTTTTTTGTGTCGTGAAAGTTTCTTGAATTTAAACCTTCATAAATTACATTTTAGGGTGAGTTTCTGTTACATTAGCTATAAGCAGATGTATAAAGCAAAATATTATTCATTTAAAACTTTATTTTTAAAAATAAGCGCATTTTAAAATAACATCGTCGAAAATAGCTCAATAATCAAGAACGTTAAGATACAAAAAGCTGCAAATAGGCTGTTAACTAAGTAAGCTTCCGCGCATTACAACTAGAGGAAAGCGTATGTAAACAACGCCAGTAATGGCGGCTGGAAAACGCGAAAGAGATCGAACTTCCATTGACGATAAATCGAAAACAGTAATCGAGCGCACTGTTTTAATGTCATTTTCGAAATAACCAGGCAATTTCACACCAGAATGGTACATTCTCAATATAAGGGGCTTTTGGTGCTTATACTGCAAATTAACCGTTGTATTAGATATACAATATTGTAAAAAAGTAACTTATAACTAATGTCACAAATAAATAGTAACGACATTATTCCAGAGTTTCTTGCCATGTATAATATTTCTTACTGTATATACTCAAGTATAATAAGAGTTTTCATTATCAGATTTTACGTAAAAAATAGAAGGTTGGATGAAACACAGGTAATTTTTGGATGAAGCTAAAAATCATGCATTTTTGGTGAGTGTTTACGCTATACATAGGTAACTGTTTTTCTGAAAGAGTTAAAATCATGCAAAAAAGTTCAGGGGTAGCACTATTGATGAAGTCGGCTTATACACGAGTATATACGGTAATTTAACGCTAATATCAATGACTGAAGTTGCTGACATTATGATTATATTTCAAATAGTAGCGAGTTTGTCAAGCTGAGATTCTGGATAGTCATTGTAGGGTTTCACTTGTTCTCTTTCCATTGTGGTCATTAGTGATAAAATTGTAATATGACAGTATACAGGATACAAATTCAGGCCGTGTTGGGAAGGCCATAGTTTCACACTTCTGAGTTGACAATGCCAATATGCCAATATAGATCTTCTTGTTGGTCGAAATAGCTATTTGAATGAGGTAAATTTGGATTCCTATTCTATCTAATATATATGCTCTGTTATAACAAATACATTGACCTCTTTTTGTGGATCAGTTTTAATATTTTATATTATTAGGATTCATTTGGATTATATACCGACGGATAATTACCTGTATATATATATATATATATATATATATATATATATATATCTCGCTGACAGAGAGAAAGAGGAAAATACACAGGATATTATCTTAGCTGAAAAAAGTACTTTGACAGAAAAAAAAAAATTTTATGCTGACAAGTTTTGTTCCTTGAGGATCTTTATTAAAAAACGCCAGTGTAAAATGTTTTACACTAGTTTATATATATATATATATATATATATATATATATATATATATATATATATATATATATATATATAATGGGTTAATATTTTGTAATGAGTAAATATACCGTATATTTCCGTGTGTAAGACGACATTTAAATCCCCAAAATCAACTTTAAAAATTGGTTAGATCCAGTGACAGGACCCAAAGAGTGTGAGTTCAATACCCGGTTAAGGCAGTGGAGAACATTCAGAGGGAAATTAACAGGAGATAACTGATAACTGACATCCATCAAACATGGCACGTGGAACTAGAACAGTCTACCTCAGTGAGCGAAATAAAGGGTTCAGTTCGTCATTCCAACCACCTGAAGAAGGCCGGAGCGTACAACGGCCGAAACGTTGTGATAAATATGACGACAAAGATGAGGGCAATAGTCCGAATAATGTAAATAATATATATATATATATATATATATATATATATATATATATATATATATATATATACTTGCAGTAGAGCCCGGCGTTGCCCGGAGATATAACAGTAAGAGATAGATCAAGTATCCACCATCATAAAGACTGAAAAATAAAATTGACAAAGAATATTGTTTAAGGTTGACGGACATTAGTTTTTTGTTTTTTTTACGAATTGGTCAAACCCAAACTCAAACAAAAACATTGTTTTCAATCGTTATGCGTCTACTGATTGAATAGAATTTTATTATAAACAATTGTCTTGTAAATGGAATTTTTAAAGCATTCTGAATGTAAAAATAAAGAAAAAAGTGTGCAAGACAATAAGAAACACCACATGCCAAAAAAAAAAAAAGTGAAGTTTTGTTGAAATCGGTTGAAAAATGTAGGTAGCCTTTCTGTAATCTTTTAGTTTTACAATTTATGATTTTTACTTATTGAATACAGTAAAAAAAATTGCATATTTTGCTTGTGGTGATTCATAATTAGAATTCTGATTTGAATATATTTTCCACTCGTTGTTTCTAATACAAAAAATATTAACTTTATTTGGGTTTATTAATTATGATCTAACAAATCTTATTCATTTAGTAGCCTTCTCTGTAATATATAATAATCTTTTACAATTTATGATTTTTACTTATTGAATACAGTAAAAAAATTGGACACCATGTGTATTTAAAAGTAGTTTCCCGTTCCGGTTATTATTTTTTTAGTTAGGACTTGTGTATGTTTAGATTTCATTATCTTTCCCTAAAGATAAAGAATTTATCCGATGTTTGTATTCGTACAATCAGTAGAGATCGTTAGATTATTGTTTAAGGTTGACGGGCACGCATGCCTTAATTAGTTTTTTTATTTTTTTTTATTTTTTACGAATTGGTCAAACCCAAACTTAAACAAAACCATTGTTTTCAATCGTTATGAGTCTACTGATTGAATAGAATTTTATTATAAATAATTGTCTTGTAAATGGAATTTTTAAAGCATTCTGAATGTTAAAAATAAAGAAAAAAAGTGTGCAAGAGAATAAAAACACTACCTGCCAAAAAAAAAAAAAAGTTTTGTTTTATCGGCTGAAAAATATAGGAAATCCGCTCCCATATTTAAAGGAACCCACACACAAAACAACCCGATGTGAGTTGTCCCCCTTCAATTTTCACGATGTCTCTTAATCGTGTTTTCAAATTGATTTTGTGCAAAAAACAATTATATTTTTTCCCATTTTTGGCGCTGTTAGAACCACCACAAGGTAATTTTATGTAGTCCTGTGAAGTTTTGTTGAAATCGGTTGAAAAATGTAGGAAATCCGATCCAATATATAAACGTTACAGACACACACACACACACACACACACACAATCTGCGTTTTATAATAAGTAAGATATATATATATATATATATATATATATATATAGAGAGAGAGAGAGAGAGAGAGAAGAGAGAGAGAGAGAATTATGCCGGTCTACAGCTTGTTATGGAACAAGGTTGACGTTGAGAACCACCGGAGAAAATGAATTGAACAACTTCAGTAATTAACTTCAACACATGGAGATGTCTTTACGCATTTTTATATAACGAATAACATGATTCATAAAAGAGAGAAAATATATTAGTGCGTACGCTTATATCTGAAAAGAGTAAGTAAATATAGAATCAGTCATAATGTGCGTGCTTGTTTGAATGCGTGCATACGGGTGATGCATTTCGTGGCTGGGTGACTAATTCCCCAAAATCTACAGCATTCTAGAACGAAAAGCGGAAGGTAGCGCTTGTATCCTTCTTTTTATAGTCCTAGGCAACGCTCTCTTGCGAATACTGATTCTTTCTTCTTCTTCTTCTTCTTCTTCTTCTTCTTCTTCTTCTATATCTAAATAGTTACTAACAGCCTGGTGTACTAATGGTCATTTACTTATACGTCCTCGACAATCACAAAATACTCCTAATAACAGGTTAATAACAGATAAAGGTTGATGTGAACGCAATCATAACTCGATGTTTACATTTTCCCAGATGAGCTTGCATGGATACAAGTTGATTTCATTAATATGGAATTATTTTTTCGAATAGAAAATTTATTATGCCAGCAATATATAAGGTAGAAATGGTTTTATTACTTTTATTATCAGTTTATTTTTATGTGCAATATTAGTTATCGCACTGAGGCTGAGATTAGCCAACCGATAACCATCATTCAGATTTCAAAATTTCTTTTTTAGAATTGTAGTATAAGACGATCCCCAATTTTTAAAGTTGATTTTGGGGATTTAAATGTCGTCTTATACACGGAAATATACGGTATATTTATGCATTACAAAATATTAACCCATTACCTGTCATGAGCCCCATTTGGGGATCTGTTAAAATTAAACTCACTACATGTTATTCCTTGTATTTACATTGAATTACTTACATACATTGCATTTGCAGAGGTATATTTTACAACATTTAGCCTTTAAAGTTTTTATTATTAGCCGTAAGAAGACACTTTCTGTCGTAATTTTACATTTCACGGGTAGAAAAATAATGACTATTTTGAAAAGTATTTTTTTATTATTTCTAATCAAATTTATTTTTTGATCTTTTATACACATATATATTTGATGTTCTAGTTTCTATAAAAATGACAATGGTAACTACTGAAATTAAACATAAAGAATAAATAAACTCCTAAGACACCTGTCTAGGCGAAAAATGTGCATTAAAAAAAATTTGGCAGTTAATGGGTTAATACAAAATGCCTTGTAAACGATTTTCTATAGAAAATATTTTTAAAAAAACTACTATACACTGATTTACTCAAATGAGTATATACAGTGTAACCCGGATATAAGAGAAACCCGGATATAAGAGAGATTTTCTCTGGTCCCAAATTAGAGCCTGTGTTACCTAAACAAAATAGACCAAACCCGGATATAAGAGAAACCCGGATATAAGAGAAACCCGGATATAAGAGACTTCTTCTCCGGTCCCGGCAACTCTCTTATATCCGGGTCACACTGTACTATCCTATTAAAAAAAGACTGATTAAAAGTATTTATATAAATTTAGTAAAAGTGAGATTATACCTTTCTCACAGTTATCATCAGGCAATTCTACTTTTGCTTTTGTATCTTATGCATCCGCAACAAATAAATTAATGATGACACAGGAAAGAAAATATTAAGGTTCTGAGCTAAACGAAATGATGTTTTTCTAAACATTTCAAACGTCAAAGAATTCGTGGACCAAAAATAAAGGATAAGCGCTCGATGAGAAATAAATTTTGTGCCAGGAAACATTGGTAAGCACTCAGCAAATATTTATCCTTTATTTTGACTCAGGTCAATTGGCCTAAAAATGGCGGCTCGAACAAATTTCTGATATAAAAAAAAAAGCAGCAAAAAAAAAACAAAAAAAAATAAATAAATTAACATATAATTAGAATAAAAGCTGGTTATAATGGTTTATAATACGAGATCGTGAAACGAACCAAGTTAAATTAAATAAAAAGTGAAAATAATTCTGGTGCTAATCCATCGAGCGTATCAACAAAATATCGAAAAACACATTTAGCTATAAAAATTGTTAACGACGATGAAAATTACACAAATAATAATAATACTAATAACACACACACACACACACACACACACACACATATATATATATATATATATATATATATATATATATATTATAATTATTTTTTTTTAATTTAGGCTCTACTTTTGTATTCAGCACTGAATTTTAAAAATAAAAATACTAAAGAACTTCGGATTATTTACCTAACGTGTTTTTTTCCTATTTTTCCATATATCTGTACACATATATTATATATATATATATATATATATATATATATATATATATATATATATATATATATATATATATATATATATATATATATATATATATATATATATATATCATATATATATATATCATATATATATATGTATATATATATATATATATAATATATATTTTATATATATATATATATAATATATATATATATAATATAATATATATGTTATATATATATATATATATATATGATTATTTTTATTATTGATGCCGTTGTTCTTCATGATGTAGGCGAGCATGGCTCTCCACAATTTATCTGCTTTTCGAGATCTTAACACTTCCTGTTCTGTCATCTATTCTCACAAGCTCATTAGGTACAACGAAATCGGACTACAGATGTAAATAATAATAGCAACAACAACAACAACAATAATAATAATAATGTTCACCCTTCCCACCAAAAAAAATAATTGTTTTAGTTCACGAATCAATAGTCTGTTTCTGTTTTGAAGTGATCAAGCATTGATTTGTTGTCGAAACCTTTTCTCAAAATTCCCTTAGGAATAATAACAGCAATGGCCGTCCTCATCACTACTACCACTGCAATCAGACCATTTATGATTTTATTTTACACAGCAACATTTATTTTATTTTATATAACACAGCAACATATCTTCGCTGATTATTTCCCAATAAAAATGTTATAAATGAGAAAGCTGTTCGATCTGCGATGCTGTCTGTCGTTATAATTCTAGGACTGGAATGAGATAGTTGGAAGCGCCTATCTCCTCCCAAAATAACATGAACCAAGAAGGACTGCTGACACAAAATGGAAGAATAGCTTCAATCCAGTACTGAGATGATTTCGCTAATAAAATCATGTTTTATAATATTCGTTATCATTTACAAAAACTACTACTTTTACTGCTGCAGTAGTAAATACATGTGGATCATATATATATATATATATATATATATATATATATATATATATATATATATATATATATATAATACAGTCCAAAGTGTGAATCGCTTAGAGGGTATCGATTTCGTTACAGACTTAATGAAGTGCGTGTATAGCTTGCTAACATCTATTCTACGACGGACCACCCAGCGTGGATTATCATTATTATGAAGAACAGATTTACTAAATAATATTCTTTCTTAGAAAACTATTGATCGCTATTAATGTAATTGATCTTAGTAACAATAATCGATAGTAATCGATGATCTTATAAATGGCACAGGCCAAATTTACTTCAAATTTACTTAATTAATTTGAATCCCTTAGTAATCGGAGATGTTGTGACTGGCATAATTTTAACGATTTGCATCATATTAATAGTATTAATTTGAATCGATTATTAATCCTAATATATTATACTAATATATAGTGGGTAATTGAAACGTTAAAAAATGGACGAACGTGTAACGCAACTAGGATTTTTTCTACCTACTTTTAGACTGATATAAAGATGTTTATATCATTATCCCGGACCCCAAATTGTTGTTGAATAGGAACTTAGAAATACTGTCAGAATGTATAGATGCAAAGGAGTATCTCCTAGCATATATGACATTTGGATAAAGTCATAATCTGTTATATATATATATATATATGTTTCATTAAAAACGACAGACAAGGTACTGCGATTAAGCTTAAGCTTTTATTTAATTTTTCTTGTGTTCGAAAAATGGTGACACACTCTATGTCTAGAAAAGAAAACACCTGTTCGAACACAAGAAAAAATTAAATAAAAATCTTAATCGCAATGCATTGTCTGTCGTTTTTAATGAAACATGTATAAATAAAGGACTGCTGCCTAAATACACTATATAGAGAGAGAGAGCGAGAGAGACAGACAGAGAGAGAGAGCCGAATACAGAGAACTGGTGTACAGTATGCCACAAAGTCACTAAACGACTGTCCGCAGATTTTGAATATATGTATAGTATTGAATATATATATATATATATATATATATATATATATATATATATAGTATTGAATATATATATAGTACTGAATATATATATATGTGTATATAGTATTATATATATATAGTATAGAATATATAGTATTGAATAAATATATATAGTACTGAATATATACATATATAGTATTGAACATATATATATATATATATAGTATAGAATATATATAGCATTGAATATATATATATATATATATAGTATTGAATAATTATATATATAGTATTGAATATATATATAGTACTGAATATATATATATATATATATATATATATATATATTATTATATATATATAGTATAGAATATATATATAATATTGAATAAATATATATAGTACTGAATATATACATATATAGTATTGAACATATATATATAGTATAGAATATATATAGCATTGAATATATATATATATATATATATGTAGTATTGAATAATTATATATATAGTATAGAATATATCTATCTATATAGTATTGAATATATATATATATATATATATATATATATATATATATATATATATATATATATATATATTCAATACTATATATATATATATATATAGTGAGAGAGAGAGAGAGAATTAATATAAGTAAAACTTTATCACTTAGCTGATTGATAATAACTTCAGCATCTCTACTCCAGAGTTTCATAGACGGACCCGTCCGTCCACTCTTCAGTGGGTATCAGCAATTTACTCCTTATACTTTCCTTTTATTATGCACTTTGGGCAGCAGTCCCTCTTTTATACAAGTTTTATTAATGACAAGAGACAGAGTACAGCAATTAAACCTTTTATTCAAGTAGTCTTGCTTTCGTATAAGTATTTTTCTTTACTGGGAATAAAGTGTTTAAAAACTGTCTAAATGTTCTATATATCCGAGCGCATTCAGTTATTCTTTTAACCATTACGAATATATAAAACATATATAAAAATCTACATTTTAAGTTTAAAAAAAAACTTGATAATCAGAATATATATATATATATATATATATATATATATATATATATATATATATATATGATGAATTGGGATCCAATATGGCTAGATTCTGATAGAATGATAAGATAAAGAACAAATAGAAAACGTTTATCAATCGAACATGTTTCACTTTTTGCTCATATTGAGAGGATTTGGGGAAGTGACGAGAATAGGAACTTCGAAAAAACTGCAGCTAAAAATCAGAACGAGATAATTCTGGGAGTACATAATGAGGAAAGAGGGCTTGGAGAATTTGACACTTACAGGACATACTGAAAGTAAACTACTTAACAAGACTGTTTGAAAGAAGAGCGGTAAAGGCAAAGAAAGATATTGAAGTGAAAAGAGTTAGTAAAGTGGAATCGGGCAAAAGAAAGGGTTAATGGCGAACCATTCCCATTCTCTTCGTGTTCCAGAAAGAAGTTTCATTATCAGAGTTCCTTTCTAGGAACCGCTGCTTTGCGGAACAGCCACCCGAGAGGGCGCTTCCCCAATTACTACAATCTTAACCTCTTCTAGGGTCAACGGTTATCTATCCTATATATCCTCATAATTTACAATTCTTACATCCTTAAAACAACCCTATTCAGTATAACTACCTTGAGTGGCTCTTAAGTTTTGTACTGGTTAATTTGTAGTATAAGCACCAAAAGCCCCTGAAATTGCGAATGTACCATTCTGTTGTGAAATTGCCTGGTTATTTAGAAAATGACATTAAAACACTGCCCTCGATTACCGTTTAGAAGTTATGGACAATATAAGTACACAGAACGTCCGCCATTACTGGCTTTGTTTACATACGTTTGCCTCGAGTAGTCATACAAGCGCGGAAACGTAAAACCCGACAATTAAAATAAAATAAAATTACGTGCCTGAAAAATAAAGAGGATTTTTCCTTTTTTTTCAGCGATGTTTTCTTTCTTATGTGTCGTGAAAGTTTCTTGAATTTAAAGCTTCATAAATTACATTTTAGGGTGAGTTTCTGTTACATTAGCTATAAGCATATGTATAAAGCAAAATACTATTCATTTAAAACTTTATTTTTAAAAATAAGCGCATTTTAAAATAACATCGTCGAAAATAGCGCAATAATCAAGAACGTTAAGATACAAAAAGCTGTAAATAGGCTGTTAACTAAGTAAGCTTCCGCGCATTACAACTAGAGGAAAGCGTATGTAAACAACGCCAGTAATGGCGGCTGAAAAACGCGAAAGAGATCGAACTTGCATTGACGATAAATCGAAAACAGTAATCGAGCGCACTGTTTTAATGTCATTTTCGAAATAACCAGGTAATTTTCCACCAGAATGGTACATTCTCAATATAAGGGGCTTTTGGTGCTTATACTGCAAATTAACCAAAAACGATTTTTACAAAATTTTAAAAAAAGAGGAATAATATGAAATCGTAAGATTTACAAAAGTTACAACGGTGGTACTTTACCTTTTTTTGAGTCACGGACTCTTTTGAAGAATTAGCCCTTCATAGAGAGACAGACAAGCAGATACTTTTAGTCTGATTAGATTTTCGCAACACCTGTACGGGCATTTCTCCATACCCCGTCCTGGGTAAGACGATAACCTACATCCGCGTCCTGGGTAAGACGATAAACTACGTCCGACAGCAAGGCCTCTGATCAGGAGGTTTTGAGGGGCGTGGAACCACCTCTTAATTCCTGGTGTTCCCCAGTCCAACCTGGCCCTGGGTAGTAGCACCTGTTAATATCCAAATGTGGCACCATTTACCAGGGCAAAAAGAAAAGAAAGGAAAAAAAGAAAGGAAAGAAAGGAAAGGAGAGGCGAGACTTAAACGTAGATGATAAAATGAACCACCCACGACCAGAGACAATTGACAATGTTATTTTGATAAGTAGCAAATGGCGAAAAGTGTCATTACCATGGCAGAAAAATTCTAAGTGGATAAGGAATCGGCGACGAACTTGTGTTATCGGGGATAGATAACAACCGCTTAATGCGGGCAAAACATCTAATTAGCAAACCACAGACCGACTAGCCAAGAAAACTCCAATTGAAAATGTTATTTTGATAATTGACAAAGAACAGGTGAAATACAGGGCTTTGGATAGATATGAAAAATTACCTGTGTCGTCTGCCAAGCCGCACACGAAGTAACGGTTGACCGTTTTTTTTTTTTTTTTTTTGACAAGACATCTTTAGCTGCGATAACAGAACTATGTTATCAGAAATTTGCGCCAAAGTATGACTAGAACAATGGAGCTGTTTTTTTTCGAGAGGACGATGTTTTTCTGACCACCCATTCTGATAATTAACGAAAATCTGACTGACGAGGACCAGATGAAGAATAGAATTTATGACACTACTAGTCGCATTGTTCTGTTTGCGGCCAGAGAAGGTGGGAGCTGCGATTAAGGAAAGAAAAGGAAAAGAAAAAGATAATTTTTTTTTAGCAAGATATATATTTTTTTTCCTGAAACAAAGCCCGCGGGATCGCACACGCCCGGCTGGACATCATTGGCCGAGTGGTGATCACGTGACGCAAGGAGGAAGCTGCCACCGCCCACTTAGAGGATGGGTATGAGAGGTTGCTACGAAGAAGTGGGGAGGACAGTTGACGCCCCTCTGAAGTATGGTGAGAAGGTGGGAGTAAGAGAAGACTCCCAAAAATGGAAAGAAGTGGAAAATTCCTAACCAAAAATAAAAGAAGTGGATATGTATTTAGAATTATCGAGGAACCCCACCGCCGACAAACCCACCCCGGTTTTGGTCGGCGTCCATATAAGCAAAGTCGCAGCGAGCAGAAATAGAGACAGTTCAGAGAGTTCCAGAGAGGAGTTAAGAACGACTTAGATCCATACCACCAAAATAAGTTTTTCGACTTTCGACTGAAGACACACCAAGAACCAATTTCTTGAAGAACAGAAAACTTAGTGTTAAAACTCTGATATCGAATCTAACCAGATTCCCATCCGAATCACCAAAAGGTTAGAACGTCACATTTGGGTGCCGCGACCGATACCAAGCCAGTTGGTCGTCACAGGACGGGACAACACGACTGACGCAAACAGGCGGACGTCACGTTTGGAGCGGCGACACCCGAACGAAGCAGCGAGGAGCGAGCGAAGGCTGTGTTTAGGGACGTCACACAAATGTAAACAAATGACGTCACACATTATGAAATGGACAAAGTCCGACAATTATTTATTAAAATTATTTATTAAAAATAACTGTCGGACTTTGTCCGTTTCATAATGTGTGACGTCATTTGTTTACATTAGGATACGCATCGAGCAGATATGAATGTACGTGAGAAATTCTTGGAAAATTGTAGTTTAAAAACAGTAAAATCGACCTTGATAACCAAAACACTCCTCTGTGGCGAAATCGGTAAAAGCACGTCAGGCTATATGACGGTTCCGTATAGGATACAGTTTCGATTCCTGTCGGAGGACGCATATTTTCTATGACAATTTCTCGGACATTCAGGCCGGTAAATGTTGTTAATACTGTTTATTATAAACAGAACATTTACCTAAATATTTGTATCTATAAAAAAAAGAATGTATAAACATAAAAATGTCTTAAAATAATTGTCGGGCTTTGTCCATTTCATAATAAGCTTATTAGTTTGATAGAGTTGTTAATGACTGACTTTTAAAATCCGGCCGAGTTTTTCGATATCCGCGGTTTCTGTTCTAGCATTTACCTAACTTCGTTCAGTAAAAACTAAAAAGTTACTTCATTATGTCCCATATGATTCACGAGTGGTTCTTTAAACCCGATATTCTTTGAATCGAGGGACGTTAAGTCAAGGTTTTACTATATAATGTGTTTAGAAATTATCGATCCACCTATGGGCGAGAGAAAAAAAACTGAAAATAATATAAAATAAGAGCATTTTACTCGATTAAAATAGACTGAAGAGAAAATTTCTGTTTTCTCTATATTGTCGGAAGAGCCTATCACGTAGATGTGGGCAGTTCGCACATCTCTATGTAGTGGACTCTTTTGGTGACGTAGAAAAGAGTTACATAAACAAAAATACCCATATGCCTGATAGGGACATGGACTTGTATCTTGAGTCTAATGTTAGCTATCTAATTCATTCTTTTATATGATGTAACCTCAGTACTTAGCTGTTACAATTATTTCCAAGACTATAAACCTTCCTGGAGCCGAGCCACAACATTAAACATGATCTATTTACTAGCAGCGGCGGAATTTTTTCTGCTCTTGACTAGTTTGTCATTGCCATACAAACAAAATCGAACGAGTGATTAATGTAAACAATACGTGGCGCCAGTATGTGAGGGACGCATGTTGAAAGCATGTTGAAATGTTTTTTACCTGGAGTGAACCATTGCCAGTGGGGGGTAACTGAGGCGTGGTTAACTTCCACTGTTCTGTAAGTGAAGCTATATTCCTCCTCATTTTAGGTGGGAAAAGTTGCTCCGCCACGGAGATTCAAACCTTGCAGCAGTATCTTCCGTACTGCAACAAAGTGGTTGAGTCGGTGTAATAGCGATGCCAACATGACGGTTGTCGCGGAGGCTGGACAAAAAAAAAAAAACAATTTTTGTCCTGGGTCCATATACATAAATAAGCGTTTGGCTCTCCCTACGTTAAAACGACCTTGTGACATTTCCAGCTTTGGTGGGAGGGCGAGTAAATACACTTAGCCCACTTCACAAACTCTTATCAAATAACAAAACATCATTTTCTCCTTTTGTTTTAGGAGAGGTGGGAATTTTTTTTTTATCGCAGGGAGAAATTTTCGATTTTTTTTTTTTTTTTTTTTGATAAACATTGTGTATTGTTCAAAATTGCCATATTTTCTGGCTTATAAGACGCACTTTTTTCCTAAAAAAATACCCTGAAAAATACGTGTGCGTCTTTCAAAACGAATGTAAGGCAACGCCCAGGTTCAAGTAATCTTGGACGGTCACCTAACTGGCTTGCCTGATAGAGACATGGAGTTTTATGTTGAGGCATTAGACTCTAATGTTAGCTATCTAATTCATCCTTTTATATGATGTAACCTCAGTACTTAGCTGTTACAAGTATTTCCAAGACTATAAACCTTCCTGGAGCCGAACTTTAGACATGATCTGTTTACTAGCAGCGGCGGGATTTTTTCTGCTCATGACTAGTTTGTCATTGCCATACAAACAAAATCGGACAAATGATTAATGTAAACAATACGTGGCGCCAGTATGTGAGGGACGCATGGTGAATATGTTGTTGCATGAGAATGACATGTTTTTCTTAGAAATTTCTTTCCAATATTAGGGTGCGTCTTCGAAGCCGCAGCGTCTTGTAAGCCGGAAAATACGGTATATCTACTGAATTAATCTATTTTTTCTCTAATATGCGAATAACGTTTCGCAAAAGTACATGTTGTTGGCGTATAAAATACCCAAAATTCAAGTTTGGTCTAAGCTTTCGATTCGTATGAGTCATGGTCAGGGATGTGGACAAGCAAAGATTAAAAAAGAAAATCAAATGTATTTTAAGTAGCGCATTTGTTTTAAAAGCGTCTGTTATTTTTGGTTTGAATGATAAATCCATTGCTGTAGAACGCAATAAGCCATGTGATGTCAGCAACGTGTAATGACAATGATATATTTATATATTCTACAATACGGGGATTGAAACTATAGTTATCTTTTATAAATGGATGTTTGCTTTTGCTGATTGTAAATAGCTTCAATAATCGTTGGTCATTTTATGGAGTCGAAAGATTTGATCCATTATGCATTTTGGCGATTTTATATATCAACAACAGACACATTTGCGAGACGTTATTTACAAACTAGACTTTTTTTTTTAATAAGACATGTCTACACGAACAATTGCTGGCAAATATACTGAATTATATATATATATATATATATATATAGGCGTTCTATAGAGAGCGTGAAACCTAAGTATCGACTCGAGCTGTGTCTCGTTGAGGGTTGACGCTGTGAAGCGGTTTTTGCAGTCTGGATAGACGAGGCGTTGAGCATTGTTATTTACTGCCTCGGTAGGTGTGTTTGCTTTTTGGTCTTTTCTTTCTTTGTTTGATTATTTTTCGCGTGTAAGGTTTTTCTTTGTTTTGGGCTTTTTTTTATATATATTAGTATTCCCGGCTTTATTTTTTTATGTCTTGTGTGGTAGGTAGTCTGTTGGTCACATCAACATTTGGGATTTTGTATATATATATATATATATATATATATATATATATATATATATATATGTCAACGACAGCATATGTCTAGAAAACCGAAAGTCAAATGGCAACAATTAAAAGAAAAAAGGGAAAAGAGGAAAAGAGAGAAAAGGTTAAGGAGTAAGTGTGAAAAAAAAAAAAAAAAAAAAAAAAAAAGACGGCGAAAAGAACAAATAAACACGACATTTTTACACGTAAGCAGACACACGCAGACCCTCACAGGACGCACGTGCACGAATGCACACACAGACTATAAAAAAAAAAAATTCATCAATGAAAAGTTCATGTAAAAAACAAAAATCGAGAAGTATGAGCAATCAATTGCTGATACCCACTAGCGAATGGACGGAGTAATTACCGGAGGGTCCGTCTATGAAACTCTGGATTTACGATGCTGAAGATATCATCAATCAGCTAAGTGACAAACCTTTTACTTGTAGCAATTCTCTCTCACTCTCTCTTTCGCTCTCACTCTCTCTCTCTCTCTCATATATATATATATATATATATATATATGAAGAAAAAAGTGCTCAATATCAGAGATAGAGCGTGTGTAAATATAAAAGTGAACATTGAAGTCAACACTTAGAGGCCACCTGAGGCCTGACTATTGCATCCAGCATGAAACAGACTGTCGTCTCTAACCGTTGACTTCAATGTTCACATTTATATATATATATATATATATATATAGATAGATAGATAGATAGATAGATAGATAGATAGATAGATATTTACCCTGTCTTCCCACTGATGTCTCCTTATATAATTTAGACAAGTTTTGTCTACTTATTTTTAATATGATCCTCTCGTAATTACGGACAACTTTCTTAGTATCCTTATTAAAGGTAGAATGAAAATTACCATGTTGATTCTTATTCATTTTATTCCGAGTACTTTCGACATTAGCAAAATGTCATCATCAGGGTCTTGTTTTGGGGGGAGGAAAATTTTTTTGTTCATCATTTTCCTAAGACAAAATTGTTGTGTTCATCTGAAAATTAAATTTTTACCTGTGAAGTGAAAAAGCTACCATTTCCAGTCTTGGTAGTTGAAAATCTTTTACACAATTTTGTCGGAGAATTCTTTTCTTCCGTTCTGCAGCCTCTTTCTCACAAACAATGTCGCAATCTTACTATATAACCATTTTCATGGCATATATTCAGATGATCTCCATATTAATTGTGGATCATCACATTGAAACACAAAAGTTAAGCGTCGAGCCTGATACGTATTTAGATGGGTGACCGCTTGGGAATACGAGGTACTGTAAGCTTGGATCTGCGTGTAAAGTAATGGATAACGGCTCAGAATTCGTAGTCGGAGAGCTGAGTTCTAATTCCAGTCGGGGTCGTTATATTCACTTACGCGCAAATACTTTTTGGAAGGGCATGAATCCATCCAGCAATGGGTTAATTAGTACGACTTGTATCAGTAAATCATTATTTTACTTACATTATTTACATTATTCGGGCTGTTATCCTCATTTTCATAACCTTTCGGTCTTCCTGATAATCCAACAAAAGTGAAATTTAAACCCGGATCTAACCACTCACGTGCCTGGTTGGTTCAACCTCCGTTTTTAACGTACCAATGAATTTCAGATCAGTATCCTGTTTCCTGAAGTCCTGCTCTAAATTGGAACCGGCTAAAACATTATTTAAATCATTTCGCCTCAAGCAAGGCAATAAAGCCACTAAGACGCAAGGCGGTTGCTCAGTGTGAGAGAATATAAGACTTCAACAAGAGTAATGCTATTGATTGTCGATAATTTTGAGTAGTTTATTATAGGTACTACCACGGCATTTTTGTAATACCAAAATACCAAGCCGACCAACAATTCTTGTTTGCTTAAAGAATCGACGAATAGTGCATATTTTTCAATTGTTATTACATATCGGAACTATTAAATTATTGCTCGAACGATTAAATTGTTTATTTTAATTTTCCCGCAGCGCGGTTACTTATTGAATACGGCACGCATAGACTCATTCAAATACATTGCTCCGCAACACGATGTACATAAGGAAAAAAACATTCCGACGGAACTTTTATTTGAACCGACACGATTATTTAAGAAAAAAAATCCACCAACATGAATATTACTCTATTCGGATATTGTCCCAATCTTTGTTGCCATATTTATCACAACGCTTCTTCAGGTGGTTGGAATGTCGAACTGAACCCTTTATTTCGCTCACATTTCTAGTTCCACTTAGCATGTCTAATGGAGCTCTGGTAAAAAAAAAAAAAA
Source organism: Acanthosepion pharaonis (assembly GCA_903632075.3). NCBI lineage: Eukaryota > Metazoa > Mollusca > Cephalopoda > Sepiida > Sepiidae > Acanthosepion > Acanthosepion pharaonis. The sequence continues at coordinate 59,847 of CAHIKZ030003885.1, read as the reverse complement.
ATGAAATGATAACAGCAAAAATTGCAATGAGCACTGGTTAAAAATGACACTGAAGACATTAAGTTTATAAGGCCCAGAAATTCATACATAGATGTCCTTAGGGACACATGGCACAGTGGATAAAGGCGTTGGTTAGATCCAGTGACAGTGTGGGATCAATACTTGGTTAAGGCAGTGGAGAACTTAGAGAGGTGAATTAACAGTAGATAACTGACATCCATTGGACATGGCAAAGAGCGAAATAAAGGGTTCAGTTTGGCATTCCAACCACCTGAAGAAGACCGGAGCGTACAACGGCCGAAACGTTGTGATAAATATGGCAACAAAGATGAGGACAATAGTCCGAATAATGTAAATAGTGTACATAATACCTCATCTCAGAAATATAGAAAGATAATGAATATTACTCTTGTATTCGGTACAAAATATTAATTTTATCCTTGAAATGTTCTCGGCTCGTTACAATCTTAACTTCTTCAACCGTTATCTATCCTACATATCCTCATAATCTGCACTAACTCCCTCCTCTTACGTTCATACTTTATTCAGTCACTCTTTACTCCGAGTGACTATTGGGTTTTGTATTGGGTGCGTGAACATTTTATTTAAAAAAAAAAATTAGATGTACTTTCAAAAAGAAATGTTCAAGTTTTGTAATTTGGTCATATTTCGGAAAGTGAGTCAAGCTGACAACTTTTCCGTATCGCCTCCTTTTTTTTAATGTTTGTTTTTTTTAGTATTTGTTTTTTAATATTTACTTTATTTTTGTTTTTTAGATTTGTTTTTCTTTAATATTTTTTTAATATTTGTTTTAATATTTGTTTTTTAATATTTGTTTTAATATTTGTTTCTTAAAATTTATTTTAATATATGTTTTTTATATTTGTTTTTTTATTAATATTTGCTTTTTAATATTTATTTTTAGATTTGTTTTTTAAAATTTTTCATATTTGTTTTTAATGTTTTTTATTCATAATTATTTTCATAGTTTGTTTTTGATATTTGTTTTTTTTAATATTTATTCTTAATATGTTTTTTATATTTGTTTTATTAATATTTGTGTTTAATATCTGTTTTTATATTTATTTTTTTTTTTTTTATTTATTTTTTTTTTATTTTTAATATTTATTTTTTTTAATATTTCTTTTTTAATATTTGTTTTTTTTAGGTTTGGAAAGTTTTTATGTATTGACCTATTTTCTCTTTTCTTTTTTATTTACTTTTTTTTCTTTTTCTTCTATTTTTTCTTGATTTTACTTTCTCATTCTTTTCTCCTTTTATTTTTTGCCAGAACGTAATAAAACGTTTTCCTTCATTTTTACATTCCCACCCGCTGGCCACCATTATCTTTGTCTCTATTTTTTTGCTGCCACGTTTTCTTTATTTCTTTCCATTATTTGCATATATAACGAAATCAATCAAAGTTTCTCTTCGTTACTAAACCTTTTCGTAAAACCCAACAAAGAAGGATTATCTTCATTTGGTATAATGTCGGAGTATTGGAGTACATATCGAGATTTGAAGTCCCTCCACGAACGTACTTGCTGGACAGTCGACAAAAGACAAGAGAATGTTGCTTAATTATTGGCCATTCCTTTTCTTTCTCACTCATTATCAAGAACTGGGGCTTTTTCAGTATGGCAGACAAATTTATCCACAATTTTAATATGGATGTATCACATTTTCATCGAAAATATAATGCAAAATGAAACAGACATTGCCGTCTGAATTTAAGAAAACTTGCTTGCTGCCTAATAATACTTTATGTATCGTTCCGAGCGTTTTGACTAATGTAGGGAAAAAATCATTATCAAACATTTTGTTTACAATTGCACTTAGATATTATTTAAAATATTATAATCAAAATTCTTGAAAATTGCTAAAACATTAGCCGAAAGCACTCGAAATGAACAATCATTTGTTTGTATACAAGAAAAATACAAAATAAAATGCTTAACAGAAGTACCTTGCCAGTCATTTTAACTAAACATGCATTAGAGAAGAATTGTTACCAAACACACAAGTATATATATATATATATATATATATATATATAATCAAATGAATAAATATAGTGCAATCAGTGTAGGTATGTATATATATATATATATATATATATATATACACGCGCGCGCGCACACACACGCAATAAAATCCAAAATTACCTCATATGAGGAATTAGCTTATTTCAACCGAAGAAATCCGTCAGTCTTATTCAACCCCAGTATAGACCGAGTGTCACTAACTCAGTCTATACCGGGATTGAATAAGACTGGCGAATTTCGTCGGTTTAAATAAGCCTATTCCCTATATGAGTTAATTTTAGATTTTATTGTGTACTGATTATTTGCTCTGTAATAATAAATACATTGAGCTCTTTTTGTGGATAATTTTTAATATTCAATATTACTAGGATCTATTTGGATTATATATCAACGGATTTATTATCTTTACTCTCTCTCTCTCTCTCTCTCTCTCTCTCTATATATATATATATATATATATATATATATATATATATATATAACTCAAGAAGAAAACCTGAAATATCCATTTCGGTTATAATTTATTTCATGAATATTTCTATGTTCATCTCTTCAGACCGAAAGTTCTTAATAAATGGAGACATTCATCCAGACTGATATACTAGATTGATGGAGGGGGAGTGAAAGCAAGAGAGAAGTAAGAGGGAGAGGAAGAAAGAAATATAACAGATTTTCGAATATAAAGCTCTTTTTAAAATGTGAAATAGAGAGTGTGAAAGAGAGAGAATATATCAATATATCTAGTATATTAGTCATGATGAATTATCGCCGTTTATTAAGAACTTTCGGTCTGACGAGATGAATATAGAAGTATTCACGAAATAAATTATAACCGAAATAATGGATCTTTAAGCTTTTCTTCTTGATTTATTATTATAATGCTTTTTAATTTACATTAAGTTCTCTCTGGATTAATATCATCCTTAGAATTATCGCTACCAGTCAGAAATGGTATCATATATATATATATATATATATATATATATATATATATATATATATATATATATATTTTATTTTTTTCTTTTTATATAAACTATCTATTTATAGTTATTTTTTCTTATTTTTTGCTAGCATAGATTTGAAAATTTTGTTCTTTCTTAAAAAAGGAAGAAAATATATTTTTGTCCTTTAGTTTATAAATAATATTCATTATTTCCTATTTTAATTTTTAAAATTGTTTGGACTCATGTCTTTAATTTTGTGATTTTTTTCAACCTGACTTGGGATGTTAATATTTTAAAATATAGGTCAATGTTATATTAACTGTGTCTTTGAGCCAGACACTTCCACTTCCCCTCCCTTTATACTGAGTGTTGGTTTAACTTAATGCCTCCAGCTTCCTTTCTCGTCTTATTTCTCTCTTTCTTATTTCCTTTTTCTTTTTTTCTTCTTTTTTATTTTTACTTTTAGAATGTTTAAAGTTTAAGTTCCTATTTTATTCATTGTCACTTCTGAGTTGACAATACCAATATAGGTCTTCCAGCTGGTTGAAATAACTATTTGTATGAGGTAAATTTGGATTTCTATTCTATATAATTTATATGCTCTGTTATAATAAATACATCGAGCTCTTTTTGTAGATCAGTTTTAATATTTTATATTATTAGAATTCACTTGGATTATATAACAACGAATTATTACCTGTATGTATGTATGTATGTATGTATGTATATACATATATATATATATATATATATATAATCTTCACGTTGAGAATGAGTCATGTGATAAGATTTATATGACTGCAGTTCACGGTATCCGTGACTAATTCTGTAAGACAGTTGTCGTGTGAAGGCATGCTTCCTGAGAAAAAGGAATGCGAATTGAAGTTTGTCCGGAAACTTATTCTATCTCTTAATGTACGATTTGGTGAAGGCAGTTGCAATAAAAGATTAACTGAAATTAAAATGATTAACCAAGAATAATTGTTGATAATTCTTCGTCTAACAGACTAAAACATACAAGGTATCATCACGAGCAATATGATAACTATTAAATATTTCTGATGAAAATAATTATAATTCCATGAACAGTGTGGACATAGGAATTAACACTGCATCTTATGATCTCTTGAGGCGTGAAACAGACAGTCATCACGCATTGATGATTTGTATGTCGAATATATATATATATATATATATATATATATATATATATATATATATATATTTTGTTTTGTTTCAACACTTCTTGCCATTTAGTTTCAACACTTCTGGTGTCTTATCAAGGACACCAGAAGTATTGAAACAAAATAATATTTTGTAGTGATTTTATAACATATTTATATTATAATTTTCGAATAAATTATATTTGCTCTACTCTGTATTGAGCACTCTTTTAAGAATAGTAATTTTTGGTTATTGGAATTTATTCCGTATACACCAATCCTATATATATATATATATATATATATATATATATATATATATATATATATATATATATATATCGACCACAGCTCTATTAGAATCCATTTAAACACACACACAAACTTACCAGACTCCATTCAAAATATACTAGTAGAAAATACAAAACATAATAATTGTTTTAAGGGCAAGGATCATATTTTTATTGAAAATTGATACAAAAGTATAAAGATTTAAGAATAAGATCTTAGGTGCCTTTCGGCAGACACTTCAGAAATTAAATCGTCGGCAATAAAATGGAGCAGCTGATAAGATTTTTTTTTTATGAACGACTGAAACTAAGAATAAATTACCAACAAAAGTAGGCAGTTGGAGGAGAGGGAAAAAAAATAACTTTTCCCAATTTTTTTCCCAATGAGGCAATTGCTTCCCCGAACAGGGCCAACTTTTATTTCATCTCCCGATGTCTACGCAAGAAGGACGTTACATGTTAATAATAATAATAATAGACTCCAAGATATCCTAATGGAGTCCTTGTCCTGTGCAAGACAGAAAAGAAATAAGGAAAATAATTCGTCCTGCAGACAACAGAATTTAAGAGGTGCTCACCGATCACAGAATCAATGTCTGTGAACGCCCGGATGTCAAAAGTTCGTGTCTCCACGCTTGGCTCTGGACATGCTGGGCGATCCTAACCTCCGACCTCTGGATGGTCTTGCTCACAGTCGATCTCACATCGACATTTATATTGATATATTACCAAACTTTGTTGATTGATAGGCAAGACATCCTTAAAACATAATAACTTCATCCACATGTAAAAAAAGATAAAAAAATAATGGAAGCCTTAATAATAAAAAAAGAAAAAGCCAACACTCAATAATATTAACTACGAACACGGCCATAATGTGCTGTGTTCGGAAAATAAAACACCCCTACAACTCTAGAAACATACACACAACCCATACACCCAATTAAAAAGCAAAAATAAAATCACCCTTGATATGGTTAAACGTTTAGCCGAAAGCGCTCGAAATTAGAAAACTACTGGACAGTTCTACTCGACAGTTTCTACACACGCTGTGTAAAGAAAAGAAAACACTTTTTGAATACAAGAAAAATTAAATAAGTACATTGTCTGTCGTCTTTAATGAAACATATATATATATATATATATATATATATATATATATATATATATATATATATATATATATTCATTGAAGACGACTAATAAGGCACTGCGATTAAGCTTTTATTATTTTTTTCTTGCATTCGTACAAGTGATTTCTTTTTCTGGACATAGTGTGTGAAAACTGTCCAAATGATATGTGGATTCAATAGCCTTCAGCTAATTCATTATAAAAAGATGTTTTTTGTTTTTTTTTTGTTTTTTTGTTTTTTTTGTTTTTTTGTTTGTTTAACTGAATATATAGATCTTTTTTGTCAGTCGTCTCCAGAGATTGCTGCCAAAATACACCGGGCCACTGACGTATTTCGCATAGAAAACGTTAAAATTTTCCTTCCTCTCTGCAGTGCGACGTTAGCTTAGGGGTATAATCTCTGATGGATACCAACTCTGTTGGGTTTCGATCCCGGCTTGAAGCAATCGGACGTCTAGTCACACTGAAGAGCTTTGATAAAGTGTATTCGCCATGAAATTTTACTACAATTATTTCCCCCTTAGATAAATCTCGCAATCATCAGATTATCGATAGATGTGTCAATGTATCATAAAAAAACCCGCCGCCATTTTAAAAACGTTTTTCTGCCATATTTTAAACTAATAGTAAGTAATATTTGTTTTAATTCAGATTAATAAAATTTAAATTTGTTAATCTTGCTCAAATAAAGTTTCAGAAAAGTATATTCTATTTTTTTTATTAAAGTGAATTATGTTGTGTTGACAGATTTATCAATATGGACGATTTCACAGAGTTTGCAGATAATCAGAAAAATATTACAATATATATAAATTATACAGAAAAGTAGTTTGCTTCTTAGAACTATTCAATTCAATCTATCTATTAGCTTATTTCCACGAGCCACATGTTAAAGTTCTTAAAAAATGCGTTTTAAACATGAAGTATCACTTTTTATAAGAAATACCTATTTATAATATATAAACATAAAAAATGGAAACTAAATGAAATCGACTAGGTTATATACCCAAACGCATATTTTTTTTAAAAAAGGAAATAAATTTAAAAGATTAAAATATGTCCATACGCAGTTACCTGACTTTAGACTGATGAAAATAAACCAAACCACACACACACACACACATATATATATATATATATATATATATATATATATATATATATATATATATATATATTTTTTTTACTTATACTACTCAGGCGGTGTGAACAAAAACAGATAATACAATTTGTAAATAAAAAAATAGACAAACCGATATCAGAGAAAAAAATCAATAAAAAAAGAAAAGACTAAAAACATCAGTACTGCTTGAAAATGATCAATCAGCACTGCAATGTCCTCGCCAAAAGAAAAAAAAACGTACAGAGTTACCTAAGCTGATACGTAAAAATGCTCAATCTGCTAAGTAGAGCAAAATTTAAATACCTAAAGAACCAAAACCTATCTATCTAGGTTTCGCCTACCGGATTATCAGGATAATTCTGAATCAGAATTATCCTGATAATCCGGTAGGTGAAACCTAGTTAGGTTCTGGGTCTTTAGGTATTATATATATATATATATATATATATATATATATAAAAACTTTTATTACTATAAACGTTATAAACTCGGACATTCAACATTTGTAATTTTATTTGGACAGTGGTTGGAAAATTATGAAAATCTGAGATGACCTTCAACAAGTACTGACCTTTTTTTACTTTGAATTTAGTGTGTAACTTACTCTTTTTTTGAGAGGTAGGTACATATCTACTTATCATCTCTCAGTTGCGTTTCTATCTTTGGACAGAGTGCACTCAGGGATTTCTATGTCAAAGAACAGAGGGGCAACTGAGGAAAATGATACTGAGAGGTGCACAGCCCTGGGTAACAGCTGCCCGAGGCCGCGCCCTACCACTGCACCAGAGGGAGGGTTTGGTGCGAGCACCGAGGCGGCCAGCGCAACCGACGGTTGAGAGGCTGACCGGAATTTTTGTTCCTGTTCCGGGTGCACGCGCTCGGGTCCCCACCTAAAAACAGACCTTGTGTCACATCTCGTTCTAGTGAATGGACAGAGTAAATACTTATTTTGAATTTAATAATAATAATAATAATAATAATAATAATAATAATAATATATCTATATATATTATTAAATTCGAAGTAATATATATATATGTATATATATAGTGACATAGTCTGTTATTATTAAATTCAAAGTAATATATATATATATATATATATATTGACATAGTCTGTTATTATTAAATTCAAAGTAATATACATATATATATATATATATATATATACACATACACACACACATACACTATTAAGTGCGTGTGTTTCATTGAATGCAAAAATTTTGAAACTTTTTAAATTCAGTTTATGACGACTGACAGATAAAAAGAAAAAAAATTTAGGAAAACTGAATGAGAAATTTCTAAAGAATTAATAGATTTAATTTCAATCCGACATTTTTTATGACTTCAACAGATGTAATTACTTTTGTAATTAACGTTTGCAATAACTCAAATTTAAAAACTAGCATTTTTATTTATTTTGTAGAGAGTGAGTCATGAACTTCTAAGTAAAGTTTTTGTTATTATAACGTAAGCATATTTTACTTTAAGATCACATCTGTTGAACAACCAGTAAATATCAACTTCCTAAATAACAGCCTACGAACCCAGCTCGTTGACCACCACTCAATGTCAAGAGCTTCCCTCATCATCGTGCGCACTTAGCGTTTGTGAAACGCCGACAAAGAAAACTACGTGTTTACTTCATGAGCCACGGCCATCTGTCTGTTGCGTTGTTGATTTAGCAGTTACAGCATTTTAAAATGTTTATATACTGCTGTGATATTCTTCTTCATTGTACAACTACATAGAGAAATAGCTAAATAGTAAAAAAAGTTGTTGATTTAAGAGGCTTGGATTCCAGCCAGTCGTGTAATAAATTCTAATTAAATCGAAATACTGGTGTTGTCTGAGACTGAAAAAAAAAGGTCACGTTTGAATTCTCCCTAGTATAGTGAAAATTAGCAATGGCGTGTAGTAGTTAGTTAATAGTTAGGCCCGCAGTAGATGTATTTTACGTGAATATGGAAATGATCTTGCTTCGGATTTCCTTTTAACATTTAACGTCATCGTTTTGTATATAAAATGAAGATATAGAATCGAATGCTTAAAAAATTAAAATATTTTTTTTTCTTCTTTCTTTTTTTGGATACTGTTGGAGTTTAAAAGAATTTTTAAAAAGAAAATTATTCCATCTTGTAAAAATAATATTACAACGAATAAAATGCCGTTTCAGGTGTATGCAAAATTTTCCAGCGAAATATTAGTCATGAGCTGTTTCTAGTTTTCAAAAGAAAAGATAAATAAAGAGAGCCACAAACTTTTACACACACCTAATAGGTGTTTTAGCAAGCTACTAATTGAATTATTTTTAATGACTTTTTAATGACTTTTTTAATGACTTTTTTCTTTAATAAATTTACACTGCTCCGGGCGTTTTTGCAATGTTGTAGAAAAGAAGGAAATTTATTTGTGACATTCTATCACGTTAAAAACGGAAAAAGAAGAAAAATGAAAGACAGATAAAAAGAGGAGGAAAAGGACGAGAAAAGAAAGATGGAAAGAAATACAAAAGATGAACAAAGAAGAAAATAACAGAGAAAACTATACGAGTTCACATTTTATTTGGATTACAATTACATTTAAAAGTTACAAAAATAAAAATAAAAAAAACGTATTCTTTAACGGAAGGAGACGCCTTTCCATACAGAAGGAAAAAATAAATTTTGGCTTTGGAAAAGAAAAATTTTTTTTATTATTTTGGGAATAATTTTTTTTGCCCTATATACATATATATATATTACTTCGAATTTAATAATATATATAGATATATTATTATTATTATTATTATTATTATTATTATTATTCCTTTCCATGTTTTGAGACATTCTACGATTCCTTCCAAGCAGTTCCGTTTCTTGGATAACTTTTCCCTTTCGACAACAGCAGGTGATGTCAACCTGATCTCGTCAAAGCTTTCATCTCTTGCATTCTTCCGTTCATAATCTAAACTGCGATCAGTTGTGTCTGACACCTACCAATACGCAGGTGTCATCGTGTTTATAGTCGTTTTAAATGTGATGTGACAGAGTTGTTCATTAATGTGGTGATTATATCGCAGGAACATTGACTTGTCAAACCATGAACTTTTGTTTTCAACGACATTACCCCGACTACGAAATTCATTATTTCATTTGCCAACATCCACAGAAAAAAATAAAAAATAAAATACCATTCCGGAAATGAAGCAATAACTTTATTACGAGTGTTCGATAGATTTAACCAGCTATATATATATATATATATATATATATATATATATATATATATATATATATATTCCAATATTCGCTCGAAGATGAAATGGAACTAATGCTTTTAATTTAATTACAAAATTAAATTTGAAGTTTTTAGCTTCCATTTTTGAAACATGGTTATTACTATGTAACAAAAAAAGCAAAAAAAAACATATTTTAAATCAGTTAATTTATAATATTTATACTCTGTAAATTTATATTAGGCATTGTTTTGTAAAAATAAGAATAAAAAATATCAATAAGAACACCGAATTATATCTTACTGTTCTTTATATATATATATATATATATATATATACCTAAAGAGCCAGAATCTATCTACTGTATCACCAGGATAATTCTTACTACTGAATTCTGATAATCAGAATCACCCTGATGATCCGTTAAGTGAAACCTAGGTAGATAGGTTCTGACTCTTTAGGTATTTTTATTTTGCTCTACTTCGTGTATTGAACATTTTTACGTATCAACTTAGGTAACTCTGTCAGTGTTTTTTTTTTTTTTTTTTCCTTTGGCGAGACTTTGCGGTGCTGATTATTTTCAAGCAGTACGGATGTTTTTACTCTTCTTTTTTATTGTATTTTTTTCCCAGATATCAGTCTGTGTAATAATTTTTTATTTACAAACTGTATCATCTTGGTTTATTTTACACCGCCAGAGTATAGTATAGGTATAAAAATAGAAAAAATAATATATATAGATAGAGAGATAGGTAGATAGATATAGTGGCAGACTGGACCACCGGAATACCGGGAAATTTCCAGGTGGGCCCCAAAGTGATGGTCCATCACTTTAGAAATAACGGAAAAAAGTAAAAACTGAAAAAAATAAGAAAAAAAGATAAATATTGCGTAGATACTGGATGATTTAAATGTTATAATTTTTTTTTTTTTTTGTATTGAATAGATGTAACATTTAATTTGCCTAAAACTGTTACTTTTGTTGGATTCCTTTTGGGATTAACTGAGTTCTTTTGGTATCTTTCGATATATGACTGACGAGGCAGAACTTTTACTCCCGCGGTAGGTTGCCATTTCTTTCCGCGATTGACCAGTTGCCATCCAAGTCGAAAGAACCCGGTCTGTCTTCTCCCTCCCCCCCCCCATAGCTGGGGGAAGAAGAAGAGGATTCATACCTTTCCCAAGGGTATTAGCACGTAGGTGAATGGATTCGACTGGAATTCGAACTCCGATTCCTCAGTCCGAACCACTATCCATTACTCCACCGTGCCTCCTACATATGTATATAGTACAGGTAATAAATCCATTGGGATATAATCCAAGTTGATCCTAGTAAATTCTAATATTAAAACTGATCCACAAAAAGAGCTTAATGTATTTATTATTATAACAGAGCATATAAATTATACAACAAAATCCAAAGTTACCTCATATGGGCGGGTACGGATTTCTTTCAACCAACAGGAAGTACGTTAATCTTATTCTACGCCGGTATATAGACTCTTCGTGTCGGAAGTAGAAATTTAAAGTTTAAAATTCTGTATCAATTTTTCGACTTCGACTGCCATCAAAGTTAAATTTTAAATTTCTACTTCCGACACGAACAGTCTGTAAACTGGAGTTGAATAAGATTAACGTACTTCTTGTTGGTTGAAATAGATCTATATCCCCATATGAAGTAATTTGGGATTTTGTCGTATATATATATATATATATATATATATATATATATATATATATAAAATGAATACGCAAAATGAGAAAAAGGACAGTTAATTACGGAAGCCTCCTGAAGAGTGGATTGAACAATTACAAAAAAAGTTAATCTACGAAACTCTGGAGTCGAGATGCTGAATATAACATCAATGAGCTAAGTGGCAAATTCTATTTGTATCAATCCTATATACATTAGTTGTTATTAATTTCACTGTTGAACAAAATGAAAAACAGGGGTAACAACTCAAACACGTGTACTCACTAAAAATAACGTTTATAGTGATAAGAAATAATGTCGGACAAAAATATCCATTAAAAATCACTTTTATTTCATTGAAAATGTTTGACAAGGTTCTATTTTTGTTAGTGTTTCTTTCTTATGTGTGAAAAAATAATAATAAAGTCCTAATGAAAAAAAAAAACAGCAAAAAATAAAGAAACTTTAACAGCAACTATGAACACGATCATAACGTAATGGACGTGTTCGTGAATTTAAATAGCACACCGTTTGAAAGAATATAAGGCCCGGCAGAAATACCACCCACATTAGTGGCAATGTTGTCTTCATCAAGCTAATGTTTGACTATTATGTGGGAGGTATTTCTGTCGCATCCTAACTATAAAAGTATATATATATATATATATATATATATATATATATATATATATATATATATATATATATATGCTACATGTTTCATTGAATCCAATTGTAAAAAATTTAACATTCAGCCGAACACAATTTTTTTCTTAGAAAATGATGAATACTACAATATTTGCCTTACAAAAAAAGCAACACCCTGATGATGACATTGTGCTAATGTAGAGAGTACTCGAAATAATTGAATTTTCTCTCTTCCTTTAATAACGACACCAAGAGGCTTGTCCGTGAATATGAAAGGATCCAATTGAAAATAAGTAGACAAAACTTGTCTAAATTATATATTATTTAATGAAACATCGCTCTCTCTCTCTTCTTCTCTCTCTCTCTCTCTCTCTATATATATATATATATATATATATATATGTGTGTGTGTGTGTGTGTGTGTGTGTGTGTGTGTGTGTGTGTGTGTGTGTAAATATAAAAAATTCGCTCTGTTTAGGCATCTAAGAAAAAACAGAGCGAATTAGGATAGTTTTTAGTTTATTTTATTTACTTTAGTAAGGTCGCTTTAGATTATATTCTCCCAGCTACTATATTGGCGTGAAGTTTTTAAATTATTTTTATGAAAATCAGAATACTTTATTTTATTGATTATAATACGGAAGATGGAAAAAAGTAAACTATATTTTAGGTATATGATTTTATTGTTTTAAAATAGGTAAAAAAAAAAAAAACGAAATAATATTTCGAAAGAGAGTTGAAAGTACTTGAATAAAGACACCACCATTTTGATTTTAATGTGCAACAACTGATTCGAAAATTAAAACTTACATAGAATAACAAAGATTGTTTAGGCCTGACAAAATCTTTACCGGAGTGTAACGCATTTCAGGTTGAGATATTAATGGACTATCCAAACCAGCCCATATTTTTAAATACTAACCAACCCGTTTACTTATTAACAGTTCAGCTTAGCAGAATAAAACATTTAAAGTTGATATTCGACGTTGTCTATCATCCGACACAAAGCTTCTAACACAGCGTTAAGATATTTATAGATAAGGTAAGATGAATCTTTATAGATTTATTTTACTCATGAGACCTACGAAATTTCTAATCGGAAGATAAGTCATTGAATATATATATATATATATATATATATATATATATATATATATATATATATATATATATATATATATATATATATATATATATATATATATATATATATTTCATATATATATACAAATGTATAATATATATGCTCTGTTATAAAAAATACATTGAGCTCTCTTTACTGATAAGTTTTAATATTTGATATTACTAGGATCCACCTGGATTATATACCAACGGATCTATATATATATATATATATATATATATATATATATATATATATATATATATATATATATATATATATATATATATATATATATATATATATATATATATATATATATATATATATATATATATATATATATATATATATATATATATATATATATATAACATATATATAAAATATTTAATAATACATATATAATAAAGTAATAATACATATTCCATTGTAATAAATTATAACGATTAAATATTAGTGTTTGAGCCTTTTCTATTATATTCTTGCTCTGTCTTATACATTGAGCTCTACCTGGATTTTATCCTTTTCCTATTATATATATATATATATATATATATATATATATATATATATATATATAGTTTACTTAATATCAAAGACAACCAATGTCCCTGCGAAGCTTAAGCATCGCCTATGGGATGTTCATGGGATGTTCATGGGATGTTCATGGGATTTCACTGAAAGCAAAAATCAGTGTCTATCGAGCAATCATTCTGACCACACTTCTTTACGGGTCAGAATCGTGGAGGCCATACAGGACACACATCAATCAACTTGATGCTTTTCATAAACGCTGTCTTCGTTCAATATGCGGATATACACGGCAGGACAAAATCTCTAACCCTGATCTTTTCATCAAATGTGGCGTCGGTGGTATTGAATCCTTTCTGATGCAATCACAGTTCACATGGGCTGGTCATGTCATCAGAATGAGTGATGATCGGATGCCGAATATCCTTATGTATAGCCAACTTTTTCATGCTAAGTGTAATGTAGGCCATCCTTGGTTACACTTCAAGGACAATCTTAAATACAATTCAATAGTTGCAAACATTCCTATAGAGGAGTTCGAACTTGCTGTTGAAAACCGAGCAAATTGGAGAAACACCTGGAGAAACTAACTTTGAAAAGAATATTCTCAACTATCTGAGAGAATTAAGAATTAACACTAAATCTCGGGCTAATACATCAGCCCATATTACGGTCAACACTTCAGCAAGTCCCTCGTGTGGATTTGTTTGCTGGATTGTTGTCTCATAAACATAAAATCTGAACTAAAAGACATACTTCGAAAACGACGGGTGAGTCCATTATATATATATATATATATATATATATATATATATATATAACATTATATTAGAACATAGAAGAAACAATTCCATAATGAATATTTTTTCACGTTCTAATGAACGCTCAACACATCGTCAACCGTTTTGCATTTAAAAGCATAATGAAAAAAAATACGGCAATGGATAACAACGCACATCTTTATATAAATACTTATATTAATGAACAACATATAGTTTTGTACTACTTGCACCATTGAAGATGATCTTGGGAGAAGATCGAAAGTACTTTGGAAATGAAAATAAAAGAAATTTAAACAGCTATACCATATTTCTCTCATCCTTTAATATCAATACACGGAAGGTTATTCGTGAGTATGAACAGATATTGTTAAAAATTAGCAGACATCATATCAGCATTTTATTCAATCAGACATAACTAAAAGAGAATATATATATATATATATATACGCACATATATATATACATATATATACACATATATATATATACACACACACACACACACATATATATATATATATATATATATATATATATATATATATATATACAGTACGTTTCACGTTGAATATGAAATAATTAGAGTATTGTAGGAGCTTAAAAGTATTTCAGTGTATTTCTCCTCATCATGTAATAATTGAGGACTACAAATTCTGAGTGTTCTTGTAGTAACTGATTTCTAACTACCTACTACCGAACTGAAACGGACTTTCTTCCGACTCCTACCAAGATCTGCCTTATAAACGAACTTTCGTTACACCTAATTACAAAAGACTCGCTCCGATCGAAGTCAAATATAAAAAAGATATTAAATATTTTATACCTTTGATCCAGTTCATTTTATTTCCGAAGTTTTCGATAAATAATTCTAACCCTCCCAGTTACTTCACCACATTCTCAAATAGAATAATCCGATGATTATTCCTGATTTTATTTTGTTATTATAGTGAGAATAGAAATTTATGAGGTCATTTTTAGTAGTTGATTTGCGATGGAGATTGTTACTTCTGTGTAGTATTGATACCTATTGTTTGTTTCCATTTCATAAGTAAATTCTACCGTATGCTCGACTTTGTTTCGTTCATCTACAAGGTCAGGTAAAGTAGTTTTCCGAGATAAGATTAAAAGACCGTCATCAGTATATCAGAAGTATATTAATTGTTAAAGCAAAATATTTCTGAATGGACCAGATTCAAGAAATTCTAAGAAAATGAATACCAATACACGGCTTAGAGGCAGCCTCATTGGTAAAGCACATGGCCCAGTGGATAAAGACGCGGTTAGTTCCAGTGACTAGACCCAACGAGTTGTGAGTTCAACACCAGGCCACAGCAGTGGTGAACCAAAATTTGGAGAGTTGAGTTAAAGGGGAATAACTGAGACATCCGAGAGAGGCATGGCACGTGGAACTAGAACAATCTACCACTATGGACGAAATCAAGGGTTCGGTTCGAAATTCCAATCACCTGAAGAAGGCCGGAGCGTACGACAGAAACGTTGTGAATATGACAATAATGAGATAATAGAATTGTGTATGTTCTCCCTCTTCCCCACCCACGTGTCTATAAAAAAAATATTTTTTAGATGATGCTTTTCTTGGTCTAAAACATGAAACAGTTAAGCAATTTAAAAGACCCATTCCAACTAGAAGGTGCCAAATACTCTCAATTATTTCAAATTAGTTCAAAACAGCCATATTAAATCTGAAAACAATACAATCTCATCTGTTCTTATATCTTTATTATTATTTTTTTAGTTTTATCAGGGGGGGGGCAAGATTAGAGGACCCATGGAGGCCCTTCTTGTCTTGGAGCCAATACTAGCATATATGTAAATCCGGCACTATATATATATATATATATATATATATACACACACACACACAAAAGAACGAAAAGAATATAAATTCAAACGTTCACAGCATTAATTCAAAGGAGGGCTCAATACCAAGAGTAGAGCAATAATTATTTATTATAAATTGTTACATACGGACACAACAATTACTCACTACAAATATGCATTTTTGTTTCGATGTGGAAGCATCTCGACGGATGAGGAACAAAGATGGTTATGAACGATTCTGTTTTTAAAAAAAAAAATGCCGCCTGTGGAACATCACTTTCCTTTTCTCGTTATTCAAATTGTTTTTGGAAAAACATAAGGAGAAACATTATAAAAGGAGAAGGAAAAACATAAAAGGGTTTCCAAAAAAAAAAAAAAAAAAATAAGAAGAAAAAAAAGGAAGAAAACCAGTAAAAGCAAGTAGAAGTGGGGAAGAAAATTATAGAAGGAAAAAAGGTGGGGAAAGAAAGAGAAATATAAGAGTTAAGAAAAATTTAAAAAATAAAATAACATGTTAAAAAGTCCAAAGAGGAAGAAGAAAAAAAGGGAGGGAAGAAGAGGATAGAATAATAAAACGAATAGGGGAAAAAACTTACCTGAATACAGAGCCGAAAAAGAGGAAAAAAAGAAAGAAAGAAAGAAAGAAAGAAAGAAAGAAAGAAAGAAAGGGACAGAGGAAGACAATATTATGGGTTATCCCACTTTGCTTTGCCAAAATGCCTGCTAGGCTCTTTAAGTCTATAAAAAGGCAATTATATTCTCTCTCTATCACTTTTTAGCTCTTTTTAACTTTTGCTTCCAGATGT
>CAHIKZ030003885.1:15000-37500 GCA_903632075.3 Acanthosepion pharaonis | reverse complement strand
CGAGTCAAAAAAAATGAACGCATCCATAGAAAGTCAATTTTTGTATTTTTACAAAGACAAATGAGTAATAGAATTCGTTTATTATTACAAGGTATTAATACAGGTGTACATAATTACATTATACAAGTCAAAAAATGATTTAGCATTTTGTTCGGTAACCTTTTGCTTGAATACCGGCTTTAATTCTTCGTGTCATGTTATAGTCGATTTTTTTAGTAAGTGAACGTCCTTCGCCAGATTTTTTCAGCATTTCTTTAATTCGCGGAAAAGCTTATCTTCTGTGTTAACGTTTTCAATTGGGTTAAGGTCAGGGCTCTGACTAGGCCACTGTAAGAGTTGTGAATTATTAAAGCACCCTCTGAATATAAACTTCGGCACGAGTGGGCCAATATCTGCATTAGAAAATATGCTACTTTTATATGAGGAAAACTGCAAGAAACTGTTATGAACATCACCCAGGTCCGGTTACAGAGATAGGACCTGTCACAATTTTATTTTTTTAAACAACACACACAGAACAATCAAAGCTAATCGTACAGACATCGTGATCAAAGACCAAAAGAACAGAATGTGCTTTCTTATTGACATAGCAGTCCCTGCAGAGGATCTTCAAAAAACAAGGACCTTGAAATGGAAATCTAAAACATGTGACATCAATAATTCCGGTTGTAGTTGGAGCCCTCCGATTGATTGGGAAAGGGTTAGATAGACACATTGAAGGTATTCCTAGTAGCACATGCTTTAAAGAAATACTAATAATTGTACTCACAGGTACAGCTCACACATTACTAAGAGCTTTATCTGTATAAATGTGTGTGATCTCAGTTTCTTTTTAAATTTTTTTTTTACAAAAATGATCAGAGCAAAATGTCATGAAGCCATTTCTGAACTTAGGTCTCTGGGACTCGGAAGGAAATGTGTATACAACAGAAATTCGGATTATTCTCCTCATCTTTGTTGTTGTTAAGACAACGTTTCGGCGTTGTGACGTCCTAATTAATTCAGAAATCTTATTATTTTTCACTTGTTTAAGAAATGCTGTACAACTTTTTAAAAACCTATTTAAACAGATTCTTTTGGTTTATTTAAATAATTCAATAATTATTTTCAGCTCCATGTGACAAATCTGTAGTAATGAGAAATATCAAACGACAACAATGCTTATTTTATGAACTTTGTAGGTTTTCTAACTTGCGACTGAATTTTAACAAGGTATATATAAATTCTTTCTATACAAACACGATGAATTTAAAAATAAAACTTTATCCATAAAAAACATTGGTCATATATGGCAATTTCTAAAATTTCAATTCAAAATAAATAACACAAGAAATATTCATTACTAAAGGCGTTTAAAAATGTTATGCGAATGAAATATTACCGCTTGTGTTCTAAACTCCATTTGTCATAATACATTAGAATCCCTGAGAACCGAACTAAGAATATGAGGAATTGGTTACAAAGTCCGGATATGAGGGGTTATATTTAGATTAAAATAGAAGAGCTGAAATCAGGTTTAACATTTATTTCCAATGTTTTATAGTAAACAAGACAAGTTAATGGTGAGTGAAATATAACGGAATTGATTTTAAGGAGAAAGAAATACATTATGTAATGTTAATGAAAATTCATTAAATTAAGTTTGCCACGTATGCAAAACAAATAATGTAACGATGATTTTTTAATCGCTGTTGCATAATGATTTTTTCTCTTTTAATGTCATTCTCAACTTTTTCCGCATTTTATTTTGCTTTTGTTCTTGAATTTTTTTTAACGAAACCCACTTTTTAACTCTGCGTGCGTTATTGCAATCGTCATAGCTGAATGTTAGCTTTCTTTCCATAAAACTAACAACCTTTTCAACAGATTTTTCAATTTCAGTCCAGGTTTCATCACAATCATGCATCTCGTCGCTATCTTGTTGCAGATGTTGTCTCGTTGTCATCCTTTCCTCTTATTCCCATCATCTTTTGCACCAGAACAAGACATTAGGGTGAAATAAGCAAAAGTAATTATCCAAAGTAAATTTCCCGAAAAACAGAAATTTCAAATCAGTTAGATATCAACGAAATAGTTCAAATATACACATCAAAATCTTGTCCGGATATGCGGAATTCCGGGTATGAGGTACTCCGGATATGAGGGATTCTGGATATGAGGCACTCTGGATATGAGGAATTCCAGATATGAGGCACTGCGGATATGCAGGATTCCGGATATGAGGGATTCCCGATATGAGCGATTCTACTATATATATATATATATATATATATATATATATATATATATATATATATATATATATATATATATAGAATGGTAAACATGCTGAGTTGTTCTACTGATGTAAGGTGGGGACACACAGACAAAATTTAGCCTTACAAAATTTATAAAAGATGACTTCATAAAAAAATGTAGCCGTATGAAATTTTTTTTTTTTTTTTATATTCATACATATATTCAATTGCTTTTTTTATATTACAACTTAAGACTTTGGTATATTCTTCATACATAAGACTTACGTAATTATTCGTATATAATATGCACTCCTAACTGTGATCTACGATATTCTGGTGAAAATATCTCTTGTTTATTGTAGATTGATTCATTGATTTATCTTTTCACGGCCCATCAAACCTTTTTCAAATTTAAATAACTAGAATGACAAGAAAATATTTTTAAATTGTAACACTTCTTTTGAGATAATAATGATTTACCGAGACAAATCCAACTAATTAATCAACATCCAGGGAGAGAAAAGATGAATTCATAGATCTCCCAAGCGTATCTGAACGTAAATAAATATAACGAACCCAACTGAAATTGGAAAACAGCACTCCGATTTCAAATCCCGAGCCGTAATCCATTACACCACCCGCACATTCAAACTTACAAGACCTGAAATTCTCAAGCTGTCACCCATATAGGTACTGATCAGGTTCGACGTTGATCGTACGGTTTCTCAAAGTAAAGTGGCCGTAAGCCATACCTTCCGCACATCCAATCTTATAGCACCTGGTTATTCCAAAGTGGTCACCCATCTAGGTAATGACCAGGTTCGACGTTGCTTAACTTCGATGATCGTACGAGAATCAGTATTTAAAAGTGATATGGCCGTAGGACCTCGTGTATAGTAGACACTGACTTAGTAGAATTTGTGGCGATTAGAATTAACCTAAATTTAACATTCGACTTTTTATTCGGCTCGTATCGACTAAAAAAGAATTAATATCTTTTACATTATGTTTTGAAACATACAATTTCCATGGCGTGGACACAGTCTCACAAACATTGACTTCGTACCAAAACGAGAACTTAGCTCGAACTAGGATAAATAAAATCATAAGTAAACACACATTCCAGTGGTAATTCAAATACACAAAAGAAAAATATTGTGTCGTGAACACACTGCACAGCCGTAAACATGGCGTCCTTTTCGAGGATGAAGAACAAGATTACGCTGTGGATGACGATACTGAAAATGACGGAGACATTCACTCCGCTAACAGATAAAATTAGATGATGTCTATCTTTGACAAGGACAGAAGTGGCCATTACTATTATTGAACGACAGCGAAGGTGACAACTTTTATGAGGAAGGACAAAATGATTATGTGAACACCGCCGCCGCCGACGACAACAACATCGAAGATAACGAAGACATCTATTCCGCTGCCAACACTTTTTTTTTTTAAATCGGTATCACCCCATGCAAGGCAGTAAAGCCACTAAGACACAAGGGGTTAAAGGGTGTGGAAGAATTAGGAACAGAAACATTAATAATGAGCGGGAAGCGGAAAGAGTAATCAGGACAGTAGATAGCAACTGACATTGCATTTAAATTTTTGCAGAATAAAGTTGGCTGGAAAGCATCGAACCGGAAGGGAGTTCTCACAAGCGAGAAGTGCGAGAAAAGAAGTTGTTAGTGTAGAACTTACGGCTACATCTGGTCAGCTTAACTGTAAATTGATGAGATCTTGACACCAGTCTAGTACTGAGCTTAAATTTAAAATGTCTAGTTACCATAGCGATGCGCTCATCTGAACAATTACCATGAAAATATTTATAGAAAAAAAAACAAAAAAAAAAAACAAAAAAACAGAGAAGCAACCTTACGGCGGAGAGAAAATGACTAAAGCCGAACCGCCAGATCAGGACGAATAATATTGCTGATTCTTCTTTGGATCCTATTAAGGAGGTCAAGGTAAATAGCAGGGGCACCGGACCATATATGGTAGCAATATTCTAAGCATGAATGAATGGTAGACATAGATATATAATATAGATTCTGGAGAGAAAAAATTTTCCTGCACGATTACAGTGAACTAAATTTTTTAACAGTTGACTTATTAATGGATTCAACATAATGATGTCTATCTTTGACACAAAGAACGGTGAAAGAGACTAAAATTGGCTTAATTTTTGTATGAATAATGTTTAAAACTAATGCTTTGTTTGGTTAGTTATTTAAACATTTTGTTACACATTAGTTAGTTTTGACCATTCAACATACGAGGCTGTGCCAGAATAGTTTTGCACAATACTACAAGTTGCTACAAAATCAAAACATTAACCTACAAACTCTAGTCATGTTCTTAAATAGCTTCATCAGATCGATGTCATGTCATTTGTTCTGTGAGTATCAAATTTTTCAAGCCCTGTTTTCTCATTATGCGCCCCAGAAATATCAGCTGTCTCTTCCTGGTGTGAAGTATAAGTGTCCTTTTGTTTCTAATTTTTCTAAAACTTCGTCGTTGCTCACATATTTGGTTATTCTCAGCATCCTTCTGTAGAACCCCATTTCTGTTGCTTCAAGTCTCTCCTTCATCTGTGAGGATATTGTCCAGCATTCACTGCCATATAAGAGGATTGATATCACATAACAGTTCAGTATACCTTTCTTTGTTTCTAACGAAATTTTTGTTTTTAATACTTTGCTTAGCTTTTGGAAGACATCTTTCGCTATACCAATGCACCTTCCGGTTTCAGCGTCGCGCTTTCCGTCCTCTGCTAAAACTCTTCCCAGATATTTAAATTGTTGTATTTGTTTGATTTTGGTATCTCCAATTTGCAGTTTACATGTTGGGCTGTTCTTTTTGCTGACAACCATGAAAAGATTAGAAGAAAAGACTCCATTAATATTAGAAAAAACGAAAAGTTAATGGACTTAAAAAGAAAACTATTTTCATTAAAAAGAGTTTTAAGGGAATGATTTTATAAATTTCAACTTCTTGCTCGGTCAATGAATTCTATAATTTTATAAGGAAACGGCTAATATTACTATTACCATTTGATCTTAACGGTCATCGGAATGATGTCTTGCTTCGACTGTTGGAATGATGTTACGAATAGAAATATGCAAAATTACACGTAAACACAGAAAATCTATTTTTTAATTTTGATGCACAAAATCTGGTAGTTAAATCATCAAATTGCGTGTGTGCGTTTGTTAGTAAAAGCAGTGATAGACGTGATAAGACTGAAATAGGTATGAATAGTTAAATATGAAAAACTGACAGAAATATAGATATGATATAATAAATAAATATCCAATAGGCCCTAAAAAGATAATCCAAGAATATGATGACAGATACGATAGAAAAAAATAGATAGCTAGATACCAATAAAAGTTAGATATAAACTTAGGAATCAAAAGATCAATATGAACAGATATAAACTTAGATAGATAGATAGATAGATATGAACTTAGAAAATTTAGAAATTGAACTTAGATATAAACTCAGATAGATATTGCCACTTTCTAATTTTACCAACCTTCTTATAAAAGGCATAATCCAAAATGACACCTACGACAAAAAACGCTCAACCAATAAAAACACCAGGAATCAAATCAAAGCAATTCGACTGGTAGATCGCCTACCAAAACAAAATTGCCTCCTGAGCCACTTTCGAACCCAACGAATCACTCAAACTCGCCGACATTGCCCTAATTTTGCATAATTTTGCGCATTATTTTAACGAATTTTCCACTGACTCATCTGGAACAATCTACAAACTACTTTCGAACTCCGAACTAAATTTCTTATATACATTGATTCACAAATCCTTACAAAAAAAATAAAATACGAACTACGAACATAAACACGAACAACGTTCCAAGGCAGACAACTTTCGCAAACTTATTCAAAAACTCTAAAATCTAATAATTACGAACTTTCATACACAAACACAAAAACAACAAATATAAGACCAGCGACATCAAACATTTCATAACAAATACAATTAACACACGCATCATTCCAAATTTTACTTCAAGTTGTAAAAAGTTTAATTGTATATAAAATGCTTTATTTGTTTGATATATATATGTCTCGTTTTTAATCATTGAATTCTTATGTTTGTTGTATATTTTGTTTGGGACGAGGTTCAGACACGCAACCGATACTTACGAAAAAGCCTTCTGAGAAATTAAATGAATCTAAAGTCCCAACAAAAATGGTGACCTTCCGACGTGAGTGAACACGCAACATAATTGATAACCCCGACCTAGCGACAAAAATGGTGATCTTCCGACGTGAGTGAACATACAACAAGAGTGACGAGCTTATTGACATACCTCAGAACAACAAAATTTGATAACTCCGATGTTCAAAGGAAACACCAAATAAACTATTGGAAACGAGTGCAAACCAAAAACCTAATAACCTTGACGTACGAAACAAAAGACGAACCAGACGTGGGCAACACAAAATTAGGCAAACCCGACATCTAAAAAAAAAAAAAAAAAAAAAAAAAAAAATTGGTGATTACGATACACACACCGAAGAAATTCACAACCAACAAAATTTAACGAATACAGAATCTCAAAACTACAAATGGCAGAACCGACAGCTATATCAGAAACAGCAATCAAACTAGAGATGCCTGCATTTAACACAAATGTACAAACATGGTTTCTGCAGCTCGACGCGATATTTCAAGCTAGACGAATTACTTCTCAACAGTCGAAATTTGCCGCAGTCGTGGAGAAGTTACCAAGAAATAGCTGCCGAAGTGGCCGATATACTGACTGCAGTTCCAAATGAAAAGCCATACGACACAATAAAAGAGGCGATATTACATAGATCAGGCTATTCGGAGGAGAAAAGAATACGTAAACTCCTGTCCAATGTCACAACCGAAGATGCCAAGCCATCACAGTTACTCCGAAGGATGCAGCAATTGGGTGATAATGACATATCGACCACTGTTTTCAAGCAAATGTGGCTGGACAAGCTACCTCCAGAGGTTGTACGAATACTAGCCGCATTAACAGACGATGTAGACATCCAAAATTGGCAATAATAGCGGACAAAATAACAGACACAGCTCCAGTTAAACACATATCCGCAACGAACACACGAGATGGCCTCATGCCAGACATAGATCAACAAATCCAAAAGTTGTCAACAGATTTGCAAAATATATCTATACAGCTGCGCGAACTACAAAATGCTCATGTAAGCAGACATGACAGTTATTATACCAAGCAAAATAAACAACGCTGGAGATCAAATTCTCGACACAGATATAAACGACAACGAAACGAATACCAAAATGAAAAATGTTGGTATCATGAAACTTTTTAGCGCGCAAGCTAACAAGTGCAGACAACCATGTGCTTATAAGAAATCACCAACCGCCAAACAACAGGGAAACGGATATCCTGGCACCCAGTAGAGACGCTGGATGCCAGGCAACTCAAAACAAACCGTCTCTTCTATATTTATGATAAATCCAGCGGACTAAACTTTTTGGTGGACACCGGTGCCCAAATCAGTGTTATACCACAGAAGAGGTGCAGCAAACAACTTCTGATAAAAAACACAACATTTAAACTACAAGCCGCGAATGGCACGCCTATTGCCACCTATGGTGAAAAAGACCCTAACTTTAGATATAGGTCTAAGACGAGATCTAACGTGGACATTCATAATAGCTGATGTTTCAATGCCAATCCTGGGAGCGGACTTCCTAACTCATTATGCATTGTCAGTAGAACTTGCTTCCCGGACACTAACCGACACAAATACGAATATAAAACGTTGTGGTTTTACCTCGAAACATTCAACGATTGGACTGACGAATATTATACCTACAGCTAATGGCTACGATGAAATAATACGTCAGTACCAGACACTGTTAACACCGTCGTCACGAAATGAACCCGTTAGACATCATGCTAAGCACAGCATTAAAACAACTGGTTCCCCAGTTTATTCACAACCACGTAGACTTCATCCCGCCAAATTGAAGATCGCAAGAGATGAGTTCGACAACATGCTCAAGCTAGGAATTATACGTCCTTCAAAAAAGTCCTTATGCCAGCCCTCTACATATGGTCACGAAAGCGGATTCGACCAGTTGGCGTCCATGCGGAGATTACAGGTTACTGAATGCCCAAACCATTCCGGACAAATACCCTATTCCGCACATAAAAGATTTTGCGCTGTCATTAGAAGGTGCTACAGTCTTCACTAAGCTAGACCTCAAAAAGGCTTACTACCAGATACCAATTGAGGAAGACGACATACAAAAGACTGCGATCACCACTCCATTCGGACTATTTGAATTCACAAGAATGCCATTTGGTTTACGAAACGCCGCGCAGACATTCCAAAGGTTAATAGACGAGGTATTACGTGGTATGCCGTACACATACGCGTATATTGACGATGTTTTAATTGCAAGTAAATCACATGTTGAACACAAGGAACATTTGCATGCAGTTCTAAAACGTTTACAACATTATGGTTTAAAATTAAACATTGACAAATGTATATTTGCGGTACCACAGCTAAACTTCCTTGGACATGTCATAAATCAACAAGGATTGTCGCCCTTGGATCATAAGATTACAGCAATAACAAATTATCCCACACCTTCCACAATTAAGCAATTACGAAGATTTTTAGGAATGATAAACTACTACCGACAATTCATACCGAACTGTGCATCTATACTATTGCCGTTAACAAACATGCTGTCGCAACGAAAAAGAAGAACCCGCAAATCGTACTATCCAAAGACGAGTTAAAATCTTTTAACGATGCAAAGAACGCACTGCAAAAATGCACAAAATTGTCATACATCAATTCATCCGAAAACTCTAAACTAACACTCACAACAGACGCATCAGCTGACACAATTGGCGCAGTATTACACCAGATTACGAACGATGTAGAGAACCCACTATCATTTTCTCGATAAAGTTAAACACTACCCAGAGGAAATATAGTACGTTCTCAAGAGAATTATTGGCAGTATATCTAGCAATACGACATTTTAGACACATTCTAGAAGGAAGAAATTTCGTCATCTTCACAGACCATAAACCGCTTACATATGCATTAAATGCAAAGGCCGACAAATTAAACCCACGAGACCTACGATACCTGGATTACATCAGCCAGTACACAACGGATATCCGATACATAAAAGGACAACATAACACAGTAGCGGACGCATTGTCAAGAACAACACTCAACGCATTGCAATCACAATCACTAAATTTCGACACTCTCGCTGAAGAACAAGCAAACGACAAAGAATTACAGTCCGTACAAAAAAAGATACCTCACTCAAAATTGAAAGGAGACCTTTACCCTTCACTAATGAGCTCGTATATTGTGACGTATCCACAGGTAATCCTCGACCTTACCTACCTTTGTCACGAAGAAAACCGATCTTCGATCATTTCCATTCGCCAGCTCACCCTGGAGCGAAGGCTACGCTGCGGACCATTTCTGACAGATACGTCTGGCCCGGTATGTCTTCAGACGTGAAACAGTGGTCTCGCACATGCCAACGTTGCCAGACAACGAAAATACACCGACATACCAAATCACAATCATCGTCGTTCGCAACACCAGATGGACGATTCACGCACATTCATGCAGACTTAGTCGGTCCACTCGAAAGAATTAATGGACACGAATACATACTAACGATCATTGACCGCTTTACGCGATGGCCAGTTGCGATACCTTTAACATCAATAACGGCAGAAACGGTCGCTAACGCAATTTTCAACAACTGGATTTCTATATTTGGATGCCCTGCAGTTATCACAACTGACAGAGGTCCCCAATTTCAATCGACGCTATTCAATGAATTTGTCAACATTTTAGGCATAAAACACATCCCTACCACCGCATACCATCCGTGCAAACGGAATAGTGGAGAGATTCCATAGACAGCTCAAGTACGCACTAACAGCGTCTACCAGTGCTCGTACGTGGGTAGATAAGCTACCATTTGTGATGCTTGCGCTGCGAAATACAATAAAGCTGGATCTAAAATGCACCAGTGCAGAGTTAGTTTTCGGTAAAGCAACAACGCTGCCTGGACAAATATTTCACAACGAGACGACATCTACACCAACGAATTACTTTGTGGCGGATCTAAAAAAAAAATGATGGACGTTATCTATACACCTACAAGAACGTATAAAAAACCTTTTTACGTGCCAGCAGATCTACATTCAGCAGAATACGTTTTCTTAAGGCGCGACACTGTGCGAAAACCATTAACACCCAACTATACAGGTCCACACTTAGTAATATCTAAGACACCAAAATTCTTCATAATCGATATCGCCGGAAAGCAGAATACCGTCAGTATAGACCGTCTCAAACCAGCATATCTGCAACACGATGACACAGATCGAATAATAACAAAACCAACGACAACAGAACAAACAGAAACGCAAACAACTACCGATACGACCGAATCCACACAGTCTACCCGGACAAAATCAGGAAGAAAAGTCCACTGGCCAACTAAGTACCGAACCTACATTACATATTAATGCTCATTCACCATGGCATTAATCTGGGGGGAGGTATGTGGACTCTTCTAATTTTATAACCTTCTCCAACCCTAAAAAAGCATAATCCAAAATGACACCTACGCACAAAAAAACGCTCAACCAATAAAAACACCAGGAATCAAATCAAGCAATTCGATTGGTAGATCGCCTACCAAAACAAGAATTGCGCCAAAACATCCTGAGCCACTTTCGAGGACCAATTTGTTATAAAAGGGAGAGAAGACAACCGCAATCAGTCAGTCCAGCTCACTTTTTGAGCGACTGCACGGTTCAACTCTCTGTCTCCGGACGGAGAGGAACCTGAAGGAGGCGCCGAAGCCGATCGATCTCCTTCGGGGAGGTTAACCCCCTGAACCCGTTTATACGGGTTCAAATGGGCTATTTTTGGCTGAGCCTTGCCCACATTAAAAAAGGCCTTGTGCCGCATGACACCTTGGGTTTTATCTCAACGAATATCTCGCCGAACTCGATCGATTGCCTAATTAACCCACGACACTCGAAGACATAATTTTGCCGCGCATTATTTTAACGAATTTTCCACTGACTCATCTGGACAATCTACAAACTACTTTCGAACTCCGAACTAAATTTCTTATATACATTGATTCACAAATCCTTACAAAAAAATAAGAAATACGAACTACGAACATAAACACGAACAACGTTCCAAGGCAGACAACTTTCGCAAACTTATTCAAAAAAACTCTAAAATCTAATAATTACGAACTTTCATACACAAACACAAAAACAACAAATATAAGACCAGCGACATCAAACATTTCATAACAAATACAATTAACACACGCATCATTCCAAATTTTACTTCAAGTTGTAAAAAGTTTAATTGTATATAAAATGCTTTATTTGTTTGATATATATATGTCTCGTTTTTAATCATTGAATTCTTATGTTTGTTGTATATTTTTGTTTTGGGACGAGGTTCAGACACGCAACCGATACTTACGAAAAGCCTTCTGAGAAATTAAATGAATCTAAAGTCCCAACAATATGAACTTAGATATAAACTTAACTATTAACTTAGATATGAACATAGATATGAACTGTGATATAAACTTAGATAGATAGATAGATAGATAGATAGATAGATAGATAGATAGATAGATAGATATAAACTTGGATATAAGCTTACATACATATGAACTTATATATAAACTTAGATAAAAATGAACTTAGATATGAATTTAGACGTGAACAAACTGAGATATGAATAGTTTGGGATTGATAGACACTGAATAATTGTTATATAGCAGGATGCTGAGGAAGATGAAGCAATGGAAAAATACCCAATTTGATTTCTTATTAACCATCTACCTTTCGGCATGTTAAACTCATTACTCGGTCAACGTATAAATATGTACACAAGCAGGCATAATTACACATTGTGAAGCATTGGAAATTCCTTTCTCTTTTAATTTTTAATGCACAATGTACTGATTGAATATGCGTGTGTGTGTGTGTGTGTGTGATTGAATGTCGAAAATTGCTGTATTGCCTGAAATTCTTCCTTTTTGAAATCTAATTATGAATCATTTGAAATGCGTACTGACCTCTTTTTTTTTCCTTCTTATTCTGTAAAGACGTGTGGTTAACTTTAATTAAAATCAAATGAGTCAGTAGCACTGATCAACAGATAGAAAATGACTGAGAGTAAACACAACGTGATGCGTGAGCGAAGAAATTAAGGATCAGAGCGATTGAAATTTAGTGAAGACAAAAGAAGAAATATTTCCCACCCAGCCATTGTTCAGTTTCAGATCAATAACGATAGACACTCAAAAGTCTTCGTGATGACGTTATGCTTAAAAACGTTCACACTCTCCCTAAGCTCCTGTACGACTCATTGCCTCTCTTGTCACAAAGGAATTGTTCTTCAGTGATGATTTGCTCACACAAGAAAAGTTTGACGATATATCTTGGGAGAAACTTATTTGTTTGGTTTTCTTGCTTAGGAAGCGAATCAGCGATTCAAGATAATCCATAAATGGGGATTAATACAGTGAAATCATTTTTTATCCTGTAGTTGCTGTTAAAATAAAGCAACTACATAAATTTAACTATCTGCGAAGTGTTTTAACAGAAAGCGGCAAATGTGACACCGAAATCCGAAGCAACATTGGAATAGCGAACGATGCCCTCCAAAAGTTTTAAGAATCAGAAGAATTTTTTTAGAAAAAAAAAAAGAGTAATGAACTGGTATGTGATATCAACCCTCCAATATGGCAATTAATGCTGTACAATCAACTCACATATGAAGCGGGGAGATTATATCTAAGCAGAGTATTAAGAGAGAGAAAAACTTCGTTAGAAACAAAGAAAAGAGTACTGAAATGTTACGTGACATCTGTCTTCTTATATGGCAGTGAATGCTGAACAATCTCCTCAAAGATGAAGAAGACATTTGAAGCAACAGAAATGTGGTTCTACAGAAGGATGCTGAGGATACCATGTATCGCACATGTGAGCAATGTCGAGGTTTTAGGGAAAATGTAAAAAAAAAAAAAAAACTTATACATAACATCAGGAATAGATAGTTGAAATTTCTGGAACACGTGATAAGGAAAGAGGGCTTGGAAAATTTAATACTCACAGGATAGATCGGTGGAAAGTAGGACAATAATTGAGTGAAAAAGGAAAGAAAAAGAGTAAAGTAACTGAGAAAAGAAAGAAGTATAAAATAATAGAGAAAAAAGAAAGGAAAAGAATTAAAATAACTGAAGAAAAAGGACGAAAAAGAATAAAATAATTGAGTCAAATATTTAAAGAAAAAAAAAGGAAATAGTCAAATTCCTGAGGAAAAAGAAAAAAAGAATCAAATAATTGAGGAGAAAAAAACGAAGAGTCAAATATTTGAGAAAAAGAAAACAAATAGACAAATTTCCCAGGAAAAAGAAAGAAAACAATAAAGAAAAAGTAAGATAGCTGAGAAGAAAGAAAGATGTAAAAAGGAGGAAAGATAATTGAGAAGAAAGAAATATAAAAGTAAAGAGTAAATTAACTTAGGAATAGAACGAAAGAAAACGAGAAGAGGCATTATGAAAGAAAGAATAACTAAGAAAGAATGGGAAGAACAGAAAACAAAGAAAAATTTGCATTTGGGTATTTGCTCAATAATTTAATTTGCTTCAATTGAAACGCCTATTAGGTAATAGTTTGTGCTCTAAAAACGCCATATTTATTCCTACCTTCATTCTGAATATAAGCTGCCTCTCAGTTTTAGAAAACTGAAAAAGATAAGCTGTTCTTATAGAACGATCGACAAGATAGTAGTATATTGTACGTTGGGGTCACTGCGCCATAAAAATGAAAACCTGCTGAATTTCTCGATTCGGTAACGAACTGATAATGAACCAAATAATAGAAAGAATCGTTACATTTAATATTATATCTGAGTCATTTGTTTTGGATTGCGAGCAGACTGGAAAATAGGCGACTACACACGTTGCAACTTTAAACGCCGTGTTTTAAAACTAATGAATATTTCTCTCAGATGTGCTGGTATGTATAGCTGGCCACTCGTATTCGAAGATACCCGTCTTACTAGGGCGGCTAGCCAATCCCTATTGCAGACGCTTGCTCAGGTGTATTTATGTTTATTCAACGCACACAAAGCCCACCTGCAGTTTATATTGCAACTATGCTCAGCAGACCTTAGTTACAGTTTCTGGGAAAGAACGTGATCAACAATTTGAACAAGGCCAGCTCGCTCAAACCCTCGGCCACGATGACTTGTGACTTCGTGCTAGCACAACTGTCGACGGTCCCCAAAGGTTCCATCTACCTAATTTCACTCACAAGGCTTGGGTCAACCCGTGATATGGTTTACAGGCACTTCCCAAAGGTGCCGCACGCCGGGATCGACCCCTCCTTCCTGACAAATCGACCATGGTGAAATTCGAACCCGGGACTCATGGTCAGAATGCAAACATTCTAAACACTCGGCCACCTGCTGGTAGCGTCATGGATATTGGCGTTCAGTTCGCATAAAAGCCCTTGGGAAAGGCATGAATACACTTCTGCCCTAGCTATATATTAAATAATACGACAGATTTGGATCTTGAGTCTGGGAGAACCAATGTTTATTCAAAAATGTGGAGAAAACAACGGAGAAACCACTCCATTATTTTTCTTAAGTAGTCATGGTAATTCACAAATAATAAATTTTTTAATCATTTCACCCCAAGTAAGACAATAAAGCCACTAAGAGGCAAGAGCTTACTGAATATGAAAGAATATGAGAAAAAACATTAAGGAGAGAGAACAATAAAAGAACAGCAATTAAGAAGACAGAATATAACGATTGAAATTACATCTAAATTTTTGAAGGTCAAAGTTGACTGGAAAGGAAGAGGTCGGGAGAGAATTCTACGGGCGAGAAATGTGATAGAGAAGAAACTGTTAGCATAAAACTTACGGTTACATCAGAGCAATTTCAAACATAGCTTAATAAAGAAAAGGAAAGTGAGGAGAGACATGATCGCCTACGCTCTGATGGGACATATTAAAAGAATATTGATCTCTTTTTGTTTATCTTTATTGTTAAAATTATACAAATCTATGAGAGAAGAATGCTTAGTATTAGTGATGGGACATTTGCAAATACAAAAATTGTTCAGATTATTGTCTAAAAATCACTTCAGGTGTGAAATTGACTGTTACCATAGAATGTTTATTTCTCTCTCTCTCTCTCTCTCTCTCTCTCTCTCTCATATATATATATATATATATATATATATATATATATATATATATATGACGGACGTATTCGACGCATGAGGGTTAAGCAGCTCAGTTCCTAGGAACCGACAGCCCAGA
This sequence comes from Acanthosepion pharaonis, assembly GCA_903632075.3. Classification (NCBI taxonomy): domain Eukaryota; kingdom Metazoa; phylum Mollusca; class Cephalopoda; order Sepiida; family Sepiidae; genus Acanthosepion; species Acanthosepion pharaonis. The sequence continues at coordinate 21,836 of CAHIKZ030003885.1, read as the reverse complement.
CACCAGCACATATGATTTGCTTATAGTGGTGAAGGCTTTGTGCAGAACCAACCACACTTTTTGAAAGGTCGAATACAGAGACGTGCCACAAAAAAAAAAAAAAAAAAAGAATTAGAATTTACCCATAGCTGGGTGTGTGAAGAAGAGGATTAATAACTTTCCCAAGGGTATTAGTAAATGAATGTAAGTGGATTCGACTGGAATTCGAACTCGGCTCTCCGATTCCTCAAACCGAGCCGCTATCCACTACCCACCTCTCTCTCTATCTCTCTTATATATAGATATATATTATTTTATAATATATATATATATATATATATATATATATATATATATATATATATTATAAAATAATATATATATATATTATAGTTCGAATTCCAGTCGAATCCACTTACATTCACTTACTAATACCCTTGGGAAAGTTATTAATTAATAATTTATAAAAATAAATGTTACGAATATTAAACTCTATATATAACCATGCATCATGTTTGGAAATTAACAAAATTATTCAAAGAAAAAACGGAGACAATATGTCTAAACTTTCATGTATTCTTCTTAGAAACCGGTTAAATTTTTCGTCAGAATCTGAGCGGTAGTAAGAGGTTCAATATATGGCTACAGAATCAGTTATATTGACAGGGTCGTGATGATAAGTTTAGTGGACAATAGAGAAAGATACATACCTGGCTTATGTCATAGGGTATCCCCAAAACGAGGCTCTGCCGAAGGGCAGAGTCTCGTCTCGGGAAACTGACTCCGTTTTTACGTGGTCTATAGGGAATTTTTACTGTGTTTTTGTTGAATATTTTGTGTAGGGTGCTTCATTCCGGGAAGTGTTTGTGCAAGAGTTTGAAGAATATTTTTCCTATGTTTTTACGATTTTGCTGTACGGTGGGTTGAACCATATGATATTTCTTTTCCTGATGGCCTTTTTTGTGCTCTGTGGTGAGTATGTGAGTGTTGCTGGGAATCCACAATCTTTTAGGGCTGTTTCACAGTCTTTCTTAACATTGTTAAATATAGATTCATTGAAGGAATTGTCGGAAAGCATGCAGTTAATCGATTTTGGCATCTGTTTGATTATAGAAGGTAGGTGATTGGAAGATGTGTGTATATAGAGTGGTTTATCATAGGGATTTCTGTATGGTTTAGATGTGCCTTTTCTTAGGTTGAAGATAACATCTAGAAAATCTACTTCGTTTAGGTTAGTTTTTATATCTATGTCGAATCCGTTATTTTTTAAAATCTTTATTATTGCTTTTCTAGTTTTGTCTGTGTTTTGTTTGTTACAGTTTCTTAAGATTATGAGGCAGTCGTCCTTGTAGAGTCCTGTGTCATTTCTATCTATTATTTTGCTTAGTTCGTGTAGTAAGTATATATACCTATGATTTCACGGATCCTTGCACCATCAAAGCTTCCCATTGTAATGTTAAAGATCCCATCTTTCTTTATCCATGCTTCTTCATTGTGAAATAGTAATGATTTGCGTGAGTGCTTAATGATGTCGATTTCGTTTGGTTTTATTATTATATGTTCCTGGGCTAAGTTGAGGGTTCTGTTGTGGAAGGGTAAAATTCTTTTATGTCTAATTGTAGGAATTGGCAATTTTGTTTGTTATTTATGCTGTGGAATACATATATATATATATATATATATATATATACACAAAGACATACAGACATACATACATATACAAATATAAATACATATATACATACATATGCAAAATGCAGAAACACACATACACACATATATATATACAAAGACATACAGACATATATATATACATACAAATATAAATACATATATACAAACATATACAAAATGCAGAAACACATATACACACACACACATATATATGTACATACACACATATATATGCATATGAAGACATGGTGATAGGAGTACCAATAAACGCAACATATATTCGTCACAGTATTTTAAAATGGGGAATTCTCTCTCTCTCTCTATATATATATATATATATATATATATATATATATATATATATATTTTATAATATATATATATATATATATTGTGAATTTTCATTTTAAAATTGGTATCAGTTTGTTAGACATTACACTACAAATTGATACTATAAACAGTTTGAAAAATTCTGCGAATTTTAAAATTAAAATTCATGTGTGAAAATGGTCATAAACTAAAGGTATCTTAATTCCAATTGTAAAGAAAATTTTGTTCTGTTAATGAAAATAAACATTGAGTGCTCTTTTGTGAGTCAGTTTTAACATATCTCAAATTCTATGTTGTGTTAATAGGACTCGCCTGGATTATACCAACGGATTACTATATATAATATATATATATATATATATATATATATATATATATATATATATATATATATATATATATATATATATATAGTGTGTGTGTATTGGGACAGCAGATCAATATTTAAACATATATTGTTAAATATAACAGAAAATGAATGTCTATTATGCTTGATCACGAGTCGTTCTAAACTTTGTATGTTTGCTTTAATTTCGGGTGAAAACAAAGACAAAAATTTTCCAACATTTGGATATTTTAACAATTAAATTGGTCCTTGATATAAGCTTTCGGTTTACATGACCCATCTTCAAAGTGGTTATACGGACACTTAAACAATGATATTCACCATTGAAGATGATATTAGTTATGTTGACCTAGAAGATTGCTATGCGACGATAACGGTCGCAGAATAGCAGACGCAGGTCGTAAGTTCAAAATGTGGTACTATGACGTCATACCACGCGAGAGACCAAAATATGAACAACAAAACCATATGTCTAGATGTTACAGTTCATTTCTTGCCTCCCTCATTTGATTGTAATACACGGGAAAATATTCGTAAAAATGAAAGGATTATGCTAAAAATAAGCAGACATAATGTTTGGAATTTATTTAATCAGACATGCCTAAAAGAGAATTTGCTGCCTAAATACATATATATATATATATATATATATATATATATATATATATATATATATATAATGGTTGTGTATATGAAGCAGTATGTGTCTGATTCGGTATATATTTTAGAAAATCCGAAGGAATTAGAATTACTTCGTTTTAAATACAGGGTTCCCACCCACACCAAAATTGACATCATTTAAGATGTGAATATCTGAGTAACTATATATCCCAGGCAAACAAAATTAAATAGGCTTCATGTTGAACAATAAAAGATTTATTTATCAAAATTTGAACAAGATATTCAAAGGGATGTCGATGTTATAACCGATTTCACAAAGCTTCCCAAATGTTTAATATGCGCACCGCATGCGACACGGAACACATCAAGTCCAGCTCCTGCCAAACACGCTGTAGTATGTCTTGAGTAACATTCTTCAGTGACTCAGAGATTCTCTGCTTAAGTTTCTCTAGGATTCACATAGACCCATAAAAAAATCACAAGTTGAACAGCACATTTTTCTTGTCACTGGCATGCCTGATCCATCTTCCTGATAGATTCTTATTGAAATAAGTCCGTACAGTCTACTTAGATTTTACACATTTGAGTGAGAATTGGCTATGTTATTAGACTGCAAAATAATGTCAATTTCTGGGGGATACACTGTATTAAGATCTTAAGATCATACGTTATGGAGATTTTTTAATCACATATTGCTTTCTATTCACTCATCTCAAGAGTACAGTTAAACAGTCCGGCTCTTTTTCAATAACGATCAATTATCTTCTGAGTCAAAATACTTAGATACCATTTATTCCTGTTTATTCAGTACAAAGGCTAATTTTTTTTCTGTTAAAAATGTTGTTATTGATTGAGTCTTTAAGTTGCATTTACAAAGAAATTTATCTCTGCCTTCTAGTTATAAAATAAGCACAGACGAGTCCGAGAAAAGGCGAAATTGGAAGGGACGGAAAAAGTAAAATTGTGGTGCACCAGTTTTCCGAGTGAGGAATATTTCTGCCTTAAAACTTGCCATTCTGTTTTTGCTTTATTTGGGGGGGTATATTTTTTATTGGTTTTTGTTTTCTTTTTTACCCCTACGTTCAAACACACATAACTGGAATCGGCGGAAAATGCCTAACTATATCATCGATAAGTCAGACCTTTTAAAAATCAATATTGATTAGCGGAGGAATGTGCGCTTGTAGGGTAATGGAAAGGTGAGATAATGAGAAAGGTGAAATCGGCGATCCGAGTTCAAATTTCAGGCTAGTCTATTGCGCCCACTTTTGGACAAATGCCTGTGGAGAATGTATAAATCTGCCTATATCCCTCCAACTATAGGTTAAATAGCAGAGTATACTTGGCTCTCGAGTTTTGGATGGCAACCAGTCTGAGAGAAGGAAAACGCTAAATTCTATGCAAAAGCAACAGGAAACCACTCCAATATTTCCCAAAAAAGCATGCAAAGGGAATAATAACGAAAAGGAATGTGTGGAGAGCCATGATCGCCTACGTCTTGAAAGGACATGACTTTAAAAAAACTGATTAGCGCAGAGAAATTTATACAAAGACACGTGTACAGAAATAGCGTAATAAAGATTGTGTTACGCCAGTCTTTAAAACTGGAAGATCTTGGCTGCCGAGAAATTGATGTTGATGTGCGCGTGTATGGTTGGCTGAAATTAAGAAGTCGGCCTGCCGGAGGAAGAAATCTCACCTAGTTAGAGAAGTCCTGTTGATTTCGTGATTACTTTTTGGATCAAAAGAGAAAGAGGATTTATAAAGGGTGGACCGATTTTAAATGGGAATTACGTTAAAAACAATCTAATGATTTTTTCTTTTTCTTTCAAATTTCGCGGACATCTGGGAGATATTATTTTTCACACATAATCGCCATGATTTAAATAACATGACCCAATAGAGAAATAAATAAATTTTCACCAATAACACTGATTTATTTACTGCTTACTTTGATCCGTCTTAATGAAATATCTATCTATCTATCTATCTATATATATATATATATATATATATATATATATATATATATATATATATAAGAGGCACGGTGGAGTAATGGATAGCTTGGATTGAGGAATCGGAGAGCCGAGTTCGAATTCAAGTCGAATCCATTACATTCACTTACGTAAAAAAGGTGGGAAAGGTGTAAATCCTCTTCTTCTCCCTCCAGCTATGGGTAAATAGCAGGACAGACTGGGTTCTATAGCCTTGGATGGCAACTGGTCTAGGAGAAGGACAACACTGAATTCAAAACCTGCGGAGGGGCGTTTGGGGACTTTGTGGCACGTAGTGCAGCAGGTCGCTGTATTCGGCCCTTCAAAAAGTGTGGATGGTCCTGCACGAAACCTTCACCACTATAATCAAATTTCATGTGCTGCTGTTGGGCTGTCGGTTTCCTAGGAACTGATCTGTTTGGCTCTCATACGTCGAATTCGACGGGAGAGTCGAGAATATATATGTATAAATAAAGGGTGTTCCAATAACTTGGACCAATTTTAAATGTGAATTAAGTTTTAGTGTCTAATGATTTTTTTCTTTTAGATTCGGTGGACGTTTGGGTGATATCATTTTTCATGCATAATTGCCATGACTTAAATAACATGAGCCAATAGAGAAATAAATAAAATTTCACCAATAACACTGAATTATTTGCTGCTTACTTTGATCCTTTTTAATGAAACACCTTTTTATATAATCAGTCTTAATGAAACACCTTGAACAGCGCCATTAATGGGTGTCTTAACAAACGAGGTGTTGGTAATCTCTACAATAGAAAGAATTTTTTTTTCCTTTTTTTAAATTTCCTTTTGCTTTAACGATTTTTTTGTTTTGTTTTTTTTACTTTTACAAACTAAACACATTAATGTAAACAAAATTATTGTATATTTTTCTGATTCGACAAAGTTTGGCAAACAGTGGCATAAAGGATTAATGATTTTTTTTATTTACTATTGTGCACCTCGCACAAAGTTCAAGAACCATTCAAGGCAGAGGGTTACTGAACGAGGTTGTTGAATGAACGTAAGAGGAGGAGGTAAAAAGCGCAGATTATGGGGATATATCGGAAAGATAACGGTTGATCTTAGACTTGAATAGGTTAAGATTATAATGATCGGGAAAGCATTCTCCAATGCAACGGTTCTTGGGAAGATGATGTCGGAATGAAATATGAAGCTAATGGAGATGATTGGTCCTAGTGTATGTGTCATGACAGGTCCTATCTGGGAAGGTCTGAGCTGGTGGGACTAATGAATGTAGGTCTTCAGAACATTTCCCATGGAAATGAACATAGATTAGCGAGACAGTAGAAACGTTTCGTCTGTGGGGAAAGTAGTTGTAAGGTAGTAAATAGTTCATCACCTATAAACCCACGTAGAGGCTTTTAAATTCTATCAAGAGTGGAAAGTGTGGATTGAGCAGCTGTGAGAGTAATACTCTCTGGGTCTTGTCACTGGATCTAACCAACGCCTTTATCCACTGTGCTATGTGTCCTCAAGGACACATGGCACAGTGGATAAAGGCGTTAGTTGTGTGTGTGAGTTCAATACCTGGTTAAGACGGTGCAAAACTCGAGAAGGGAATTAGCAGGAGATAACTGATAACTGACATCCATTAGACATGGCACGTGAAACTATAACAGTCTACCTCAGCGAGCGAAATAAAGGGTTCAGTTCGACATTCCAATCACCTGAAGAAACCGGAGCGAACGACGGTCGAAACGTTGTGATAAATATGGCAACAAAGATGAGGACGATAGTCCGAATAATGTAAATAGTGTACATAATACCTCATCTCAGAAATATAGATAAATAGTAAAGTTACTAGTTTGATTTTGGAGATACTAAATGTGACAAGCAATCCACCCTACACACATACACAGACT